>VFFE01000709.1:14191-51485 GCA_008921705.1 Burhinus oedicnemus | reverse complement strand
TGGCAGAGTACTGTGGGATAAAGCCGTGGAGGGAAGGGGACCCAAGAAAGCTGGTTAATATTCAAGGATCACCTCCTCCAAGCTCAGGAGTGATGCATTCCAACAAAGAGGAAGTCAGGCAAAAACACCAAGAGGACTGAACAAGGAGCTCTTGGACAAACTCAAACAGAAAAAGGAGGCCTACAGAAGGTGGAAGCAAGGACAGGTAGCCTGGGAGGAATACAGAGAAACTGTCCAAGCAGCCAGGAATCAGGTTAGGCGAGCTAAAGCCTCCATAGAATTAAATCTGGCCAGGGACATCAAGGGCAACAAGAAAAGCTTCTACAAGTACGTCAGTGATAAAAGGAAGACTAGGGACAATGCGGGCCCTCTCCAGAATGAATCGAGAGACCTGGTCACCCAGGATATGGAGAAGGCTGAGGTACTCAATGACTTTTTTGCCTCAGTCTTCACCGGCAAGGGCTCTAACCACATCACCCAAGTCACAGAAGGCAAAGGCAGGGGCTGTGAGAATGAAGAGCCGCCCACCGTAGGTAAAGATCAAGTACAAGACTGTCTAAGGAACCTGAATGTGCACAAATTCATGGGACCTGATGAGATTCATCCATGGGTCCTGAGAGAACTGGCAGATGTAGTTGCCAAGCCACTCTCCATCATATTTGAGAAGTTGTGGCGGTCTGGTGAAGTTCCCGCTGACTGGAAAAGGGGAAATGCAACCCCCATTTTCAGAAACGGAAAAAAGGAAGACCCAGGAAACTACAGGCCAGTCAGTCTCACCTCTGTGCCTCACAAGACCATGGAGCAGATCCTCCTGGAAACTCTGCTGAGACACGTGGAAAACAGGGAGGTGATCAGTGACAGCCAACATGGCTTCACCAAGGGCAAGTCATGCTTGACAAATTTGGTGACCTTCTATGAGGGGGTTACAGCATTTGTGGATAAGGGGAGAGCAACAGACATCCTCTACCTGGACTTACACAAAGCATTTGACACTGACCCACGTGACATCCTTGTCTCTAAATTGAAGAGACATGGATTTGATGGATGGACCACTCAATGGACAAGGAATTGACTGGATGGCCCCACTCAAAGGGTTGTGGTCAATGGCTCGATATCCAAGTGGCGAGCAGTGATGAGTGGCATTCCTCAGGGGTCAGTACTGGGACCAGTGCTGTTTAACATCTTTGTTGGTGACGACACGTATGTTGGGACTGAGTGCACCCTCAGCAGGTTTGCTGACGACACCAAGCTCTGATTGACATGCTGGAGGGGAGGGAGGCCATCCAGAGGGACCTGGACAGGCTTGAGAGGTGGGCCCACGCCAGCCTCATGAAGTTCAACAAGGCCAAGTGCAAGGTCCTGTGCATGGGTTGGGGCAACCCCAAACACAAATACAGGCTGGGTGAAGAATAGACTGAATACAGCCCTGAGGAGAAGGACATGGGGATGTGGGCTGATGAGAAGCTCAACGTGGCCCAGCAATGTTTGCTCGCAGCCCAGAAGGCCAACCGCATCCTGGGCTGCATCAAAAGAAGTGTGTTCAGCAGGTTGAGGGAGGTGATTCTCCCCCTTTACTCTGCTCTCATGAGCCCCACCTGGAGTACTGCATCCAGTAGTGGAGTCCTCAGCACAAAAAGGACATGGACCTGTTGGACCGGTTTCAGAGGAAGGCCACAAAGATGCTAAGAGGGCTGGAGCACCTCTCCTACGAAGATGCACTGAGAGAGGTGGTGTTGTTTAATGTAGAGAAGAGAAGGCTCTGGGGAGACCTTATAGTGGCCTTCCAGTATCTGAAGGGGCCCTACAAGAAGGCTGGGGAGGGACTCTTGATCAGGAAGTGTTGTGATAGGACAAGGGCTAGTGGCTTCAAACTGATAGAGGGGAGATTTACATTAGATACTGGGAAGAAATTCTTGACTGTGAGGGTGGTGAGACACTGGAACAGGTCTCCCAGAGAAGCTGTGGCTGCCCCATCCCTGGAGGTCTTCAAGGCCAAGTTAGATGGGGCTTTGAGTAGCCTAGTCTAGTGGAAGGTGTCCCTGCCCGTGGCAAGGGGGTTGGAACTAGATGATTTATGATTGGCGTTCTCTGAGAACTGATAGCACCATTCGTTTTCATGTTCCACTGAATTTTTCTTTACTACTACTAGGATTAGTGGGTGAGATAAATGAAAGGTTGTCTTTATATATATATCATATTGAGGACAGAGCAAAGATAATTGTTGTAATGTGAAGACCCTCTACAGAGGCTTGCTGGGTTGTCAGGCCTGAGTAAAGGCAAATAATTCAAGATGTTCTAGAGTTAGAGAAAAAGAACATTCCTGTTAATGATGCTTTTGGTATGTGGTTGCCCTGAGTTTCTGGTAAGTACTTATTTTTCCCTTTAGTTTGGAAAAGCGATGAAAGATGAAACATGGCTAGCCTGGAGAAAGTAAATACATATGATTGGCCTAGGAACCAGGAGCAATCCCGTCAAATTATCAGACTGTAGGTTTTCTTAAAACAAAAACATTACTTTTTAACAGAAATTAAAACATTATTTTGGAATGTTGAAGTATGGTTTAAAAAATTAGGCAAAGACTAATAGATTTATCAAATAGTATTGAACTTGATGAGTCAAACAGAACCTCTGGTTCAGGAGATTGCTTGGATGCAGATTTTGAAAAACTATGAAGATAGACCAGGAAAAAAAGTAGCTTTGAGAATTCTGGTTTTTATGCCTTTCCTCAAACACCTGCTACTGGCCAACAGTGTAGAGGGAATCCACTGTGACAGCTTTTATGCTCTTACTTTGTGTTCATATTAAAATAATTTTGGTCCTTTCTCTTAATTATTAAACCAAAGAAAAATAATGCTATTTTTCTCTTTATTGATGTGTATGTTGCCAGAAAGTCAACCCCGTGATTTAAACACACTGAGATTTTATCTACTACATAATGTCCAGTGCTCCACTCCCATTGAAGCAATAAAATCGAACGAGTCCATAGGTTATATTCACATTAATGTAATTTCAGTATACATGTTATGACTGGAGCAAGTTATTGGCTGTAAATACTGAAGTTTATGCACAAATGCAGTAAAGTCACAGGTAACCAATACCTCAGCTCTGCTTGAGAAGAATGGGTTTTGAGTGCAATAAATTGTACTGATGAAAAAAAAAAATCTAGTGAAATAATTTTAAATCTGTACTTGTTAACTCTTGTGGATTTAAGAACATGTAGGGATTTTTAATTTTTAAAATGAAGGTGATTTTTTTCCGTTTTGCATGGTAATAATAATGGATTGATTGGTTTTATTTTTTTTATTTTTTTTTTTTTAGCACAGAAGAAGAAAGCTAGTACAGCTGTGATGGATGATAATCAAGGTGACAGCTTACCAGGAGGATCATTACTACCTGCTAAATCCTTCTCTTTTGAAAGAGATTTACTCAGAATATTAGCAGAAATAAGATTCATTACTGCAGAGGTAAATAAATTACACAGCTGTCATTCATATTTGTTTCATTTAGCTTGGTTTTATGTATGATTTTATGTATAAATGTTAAAGCACTGGAATTTTGAGTTTAATTATTGTCTATCTCCACAGGAAATAAAAGAGTAAGTAGTTTCATGAAGCATCTTTCTCAAAATACCGTGTGAAAGTAACGGTAGCAATAGTTTCACTGCAGGTGGTGATAACACTTTTTTACAAGGGGTTCTATTGTAAATGTTTGGCATGTGACATTGTATTTCTGGATCCTCAAAGTTCCAGCATAATTTAAAAAAATAAATATGTATAATATATATATGTTTCTTTTCTCAATGAAATTATTTAGTAAAATTAGCTGTAGAAAATTGGAAGATTGTGAACTATTTTATGTTGTATTTCATATAGTTGTACATGCCTGTACAACATCTGAAAAAGCATTTTGTATTTTCTGATTTTTGGAGAGGTAACAACACTAATACTAAGTCACAGTCTATTTTCACAAGGATAACCTGGGTAGAAAATTTATTTCTCCGTATCTTTCCAGGCAACTATTAATTTATTAAGATTGCAGGGAATTGAACTGAATGATCATGCTGTACCTCCAGAAGATTCAAGCCATTATCGTCCAGGATATGTTTCATATCTTCCTGAAAGTGATCCCGAATGGAAAACATACAGGTGCTTTTCTTTAATATATAACAAAACCTAGGAACTCTAACAGATTGTTATCACACACAGCTGATAATTGCAAAAGTTACTTCTTTTTAGTAAAATTCATTGTCACCAGAGGCTTCATATTTTTAGGTAGTCATGGTAATGGGAAAAGGAAAAAAATTAAAAAAAAAAATTTGAAATAATTTTTCTTTGGTTTGCTTTCATTCTGGAGTGTGCATTTTATTTTTCGTTTAACATTTATGTCTCTGAAACTAGAAGGTAGTATCTCAACCTTGAAAACTATTAAATCTGTTATGTTGACATTTAGACCATGAAATTCTATATTTAAAAATATATTTCCCCAAATAAAAAAACTTTGTCTTGCTTTATAGCTCCTATGACTATAATGATGTCTGAGAACTCGAATACATACAATGAATTACTTCAGTTTGCAAAACTTAATCTGTTCCATCCAGTCACCTGAAATGAATAAGGGAGAGTAGAACATAGCAAATATTGGGTTTTTTTCTGGTCTTACACGATTATTTCTTGCAAAGGAGGACGGGGAGGGATTCCGAATATGATCTTTAAACTCTCTTCTGTTCACGTTCATACTAACATTAGCCGCCTTGTGACAGTGGTCATGTCCTGAAAGAGTAAGATGTCAGAGTTGTGTCCCTAAGTCTGTTCATTGAGTCTCGGGATTAAGTAAAGTTTCTCACACTGTCTGCTTGCAAATGTTTAGTAAAGTGGGAAAAAGTATAAACTGATCAGAACCAAGGGACGAGGAAGATGAGGATTCTATTCCAAAATTTGCTACTAAGCTGTTTTTAAGCTTACCCTAATTGGTAAGCTTAAAAAAGTGTGGCAAAAAAAAAGCACTGTGGTCTCCTGTGTCCTGTACCGTTGTTGACATAGTAATACCCTGTGTCAGTCTGTGCTTTTGGTTTTGTGACTTAACCGTGGCCACTCTGTGTGATCATTCAAGACTGTATTTTTAATATTGCTTTTTCTAAGTATTGGTACATCTTGATAATTAAGAAAAAAAAAAAGTTATTGAAAGAAAGTTACTGCATAGACCATGAAAAAGATGTTATTCTATTAAAACTGAATTTAGTATTTCAGAACATCTGGAGGTATCTTTGAGTGCAAGAACACATGCATTTGTTAAGTGAAAAAGATGCCTCCTTAACACTTGAGTGAAATGCCTTGCTTGTATCTGTATTCAAGTAGAGCCCTGTCATGGATATTTAATGATTTCTAGCACTGATGTGTGGATTCACATATGCATTTTAAAAAAACATGTGGATGAAGCATGAACTGTAGCCACTATTTTTTAAGCTAATAGCATTTGAGTGTCAGAGACTATTCATTTTATGTTGATACTAATTCCTTTCCTGAGTCATCTTCTCATCCAAGTAAAATACAAGTTAATGGATGAAGACTTTAATAAATGCAGCTGAAAGGTAATTAAAAATTTTTTGTTGGTATTGATCAAGATGTACTACTGCATATTTAACCTTATGATATAATTCCTTCTAGCATTCAAGTTTTGGAATAAGAACTTCTTTATATTAATTTTACAGTTTGTGGATAGACTACTTATCTCAGTACGCTATGGAAAACTTCCAGCGTGCAGCCGAAATAGGAGAAGAGCTGAATGAAGCCTGGATTGTTCACAATGCTGTGGTGTATGTCTTAAACTACAATAGACATCTTATCTCTTCAGGAAGACAGAGGGAAATCATTGAGTATTTGCAAACTCTTCTTCGGGCCATCAAGACTGTTGGGCACAATGGGTAAATTTAGATGTTTTGTTATGAACATGCTCTTTTTTTTTCTAAAACACACAGTTTCAAAACTGTTAGGAACAGCAGCAAAGAAAGCTCTTTTAACAGTATTGGAGAACTAAGCCTAAATTGCAGTTTGTGCAGAGATGAAGATTATTAATACCTGCTTATTAATTCTGACATTTATATTAGCATGTATCAGCAATAACCTCTTAGCCATAATTCAGTTTGTGTTTTCTCAAAAAAAAAAAAAAAAAAAAAAAAAGTTATTCCAGCTCAGCAGTTGATTGGAATGAAGAGTAATACAGTGCAATAAATAAATGGTTTTATGTGAGGGGTTTGGCCCAGGTTAATTTTTTTAGAAAATAGTTATTATTTTCATGCATCGCAGCTCACTAATAAAAAATTATGTTTTAAATGTGTTTGTCTGACATAAGTATGATTTTTTTTTAAATTTTTTTTTTTTCTGTGAGGAAATAGAAGCTTCAATTATAGAAAGAGCTGAAAAAATATGTAAACTATGGAAGTTTGTTGTGGGGTTTTTTGTACGTTTAACCATTTTAACTGCTTTTCCAATGGGAAATTTTTTTTGTAACATGCATAACTTTGCTTTCTAAGAAGAATATAGATTTTCAAGTAATGTTTATTATTGAAAGTAATAAACTATTGCTTCCTCTTATTTTGATCTGATGCAGTATCCACTTCTGATTTTTGTTTTCTTCTACAGAAGTACTGTGATTTTATTGATGTTATGTAATGCTTTGGCTCGGGGCTTAATTCTTTGTTGGATTCCAAAGCCAAAACTTACTGAGAAGCAAAAAAAAGATGCGGCAACAGACAGAAGAAGGAAAGCTGCAGCAAAGAAACATGAAAAAGCAAATGTCATCCAGTCTTTTTCAGTAGATCCCAGTGGACTTCCTGATATCAAAGCTGCCTTAGAGGTACTAAGCCCTCATTTTTTGTAGTCTCTTTTGATCTGCTGTCATATATGACAATTCATATAAATCAAAGTGTAGAAATTTTTGCAAAAAATAAGCTACCATCTTTTACAGTTCCTGCCACCACAGGTCCTCCCCAAATGCACACTGAAGTTCTTCACCAGCTGAGGCTGAGTACTCTAACTTCTATTTGCTATATGGGTTGACTTAATGGAGATGTTGTTAGGCTTAGAGATGCATGTGCAATAATTTAAAAATAACTAGTGGTTAGCATGTTCCATACAAAGAGCTTTCCACATTTCTCCTGTGTTTTCAATCTTTTTTTTTCTTCTTGGCATTTAGATTTGTGAATTTGCCCTAAATGTGATAACTGGAACCATACCTAATGAAACAGTACCTATTGCTGCACAACAGCAGATCATTGCTACCTGGGTAAAAGCAAAGCAGTTAAATCAGCAGCAGATTGGACATAAACTTGGGACTGAGGAGGAGGTATTATTTCTCTGAAATACTACACAATGTTGAAACTCTTATTTGAAAGATTAATATTAAATTCATAAATTGATTTAATAATGACTGGAATTATCAATGTCTATTTTTTCTATATATTTGAATACAATGTTGAAAATAAATTTTGGCTGTAGATCCCATAAATTTTTATGGAACGCAGTAAATTTTTCATGTTGGGCATAGCAGTGAGTCTACGTTCTGTTTTTAGCTGCTAGGAATAATTATGGTGATATCTGTTATATGATGACTGTATAACAAAGTTGGTTTTGAATTAATACGTTTAAAATAATAAAACTGCTACATTAAAAATGTTAAGAAAAATCAGCTGTATTTATATCAACATATAATATGTCTCTATGTATAGAATATGGACCTAGTAAGTTGGAAATTAATATTTTATTCCTATATTTTTATTTTATTATGTCTATAAACCTTAATCCCTCAGTGATATATGGAATTTACATTCATTGTATTGTTGCTATGGTTTTTTAATGTTGAAATTGTAGTAGTTCAGAGTTAACAATGCATATAATCCCTCATTTTAAGGACACAATAAAGAGAGGAAGACTTGCTTAATGCAAACTGGGGTTTTCAAACATAGTTATTATTACCTTGTCGTCTCAATGCCTTTAATAATGTTTACTTGCAAAAAAAAAAATCTGTTAATATGAATTTTTTATTTCTGCTTAGAATAATGATGGAGCACAAAATCCTATGACAAGAGTTCTTGTTGGTCTAGAAATGTATTCATGTAATGGTTTGGGCCTCATGGATTTCACTGTTCCTAGCTTATCTCAGGTATTTAGTTTTGTTTGATTAGCTCTCAAGTTTTAAGAAATTGAATAGTATAAATGTGCTTTCACTTTCAATTTTGGATAGAGGCAAAACTCATTTTGAAACTCTTATTGTACCATTATTTCCTTTAAAACTTTCCAAGAGATTGAATAGTTTTGACTGGTAGAAGATTTTTGTGACTGAGTATTTTCATTTATCCAAAAACCAGCATGAGAATACCAGTATTAGAATTATTCCCATGTTGCTCTAATAGATTATTTCCATAACCATCAGATGAGCATAATGGATTCAGATGAATTCTGTACAGAACCATACTTCTGACCTTCCACTTTTTGTGGAGAAAACTTTATAGAATCATAGAATTGTTCAGGTTGGAAAAGACTTTTTAAGATCACTGAATTCAACCATTACCCTAACACTGCCAAAACCACCACCAAACCATGTCCCTCAGCACCATGTCTACCCGGCTTTTGAATACCTCCAGGGATGGCAATTCTACCACTTCCCTGGGCAACCTGTTCCAGTGCTAGATGACCCTTTGGGTGAAGAAATTTTTCCTAATATCCAAACTAAATCTCCCGTGGCGCAGCTTGAGGCCTTTCCTCTTGTCCTATTGCTTGTTACTTGGGAGAAGAGACTGACCCCTGCCTCGCTACAGCCTCCTTTCAGGTAGTTCTAGGGAGGTGTATTGTAGGGTTTGTATTGGAAGTGTTCAGAATTTCAACAGAAAACTTCATGTTATATTGAATTTACTTTTGGCAGTTGCAAGGTAGAACACAACTACAATTTCTTACAATTTAAAGAATTAGGTGGCTTTTGGATGTGTTTTATATGAGGCATAGTTTCTTAAAGTATTTGCTTTTGATCAGTCTTCCGTGATTACTCATGCTGAATAGTGTCACACTTTTCCTGTGATACTGTTGGTTACCAGGCTATTCGAGAGGAATAAAGATGATGTAGAAAGGTTTATACCCTGTATTTTCAAAACAGGGACCTGTTCAATTACCACATTTCTAATTTCTGCCTCTTGTTAAAGAGCTTTCTTAAAGGACTAAGATGTATTTCCCCATTTCGCTAGGAATCGGGTGAAATTGTCTTACACTTTTGTAGAGGTCCGCCTTTCTGAAGACTAGAATCTGGATCCTTATAAATATAGAGGTATCTAATTCTAGTTCATCTACAGATTTATGCCAAATATTATGAGTTAGCTTTAGCTATTACTTCAGTGGCTTAGTTTTGGAGACCAGTATTGTAGTATCCTCATTTTGACCAATTCATTAACAATTCCCTTTATCTTAAAAAGATGGAACTTTCTGACTGACACATGCAAAAGCAGGGAAGACGATTAGATCCTATGATGAAACTATATAGGAAACACTGTTGTTGTAAAACCAGTTCTTTCTCCCATTCTTACCTTTGTCTTAACTAAAATGAACTCTGAATTTGAGAAGTCCTGTTCCACTGATTTTTCAGAAGAGAACTGAGGACATATATGTAAGTCCTGGCAGCTACTGCTGGTCAAAAGGCATGCACACTTACACCTAGATTTACGTACACTATTGTAATACTACAGGGTGAATGATGCGTCTCTATTGTATATTTTGATTGTTCTTGTAACGCTTTGGTTTTCTAGATTGTTTTATCACATACTTGTTCCACATCCAGGTGGGTTGTATGGAAGGTACAGCTGTAAGCATGTAAGCGCTGTAGAAAAGAACATGATAAAACCCTGAGATTTTAACTCTTTTTTTCTTTCTCCCTTTTTTTTTTTTCCTGCAGTTAGTGAAATTGGCTTTAGAATGCAGTTGGTCAGATTCCTTAGTGGAATTGCAGGCACTGACACGACTTACATATTTTGCATATGTATCACATGACTATGAAATAGTGACAACTTGTTCCAAAAGGATCTTGCAATCAGATGAGAATTTTTTTGGCCATAGAGATACTAAGAAATATGAAATGTAAGTACATGGAATTTTGCATGACACATAAATGCATCTGATCACATAATCAAAAGTGAAAGAATCTTTTTCACAAAGAAACTGTACAGTTAGAGGTGAAAGTGAAATTTTCTTACTTCTGCTGACTCTGTCATTATCAGTTACTTAAGTACTGCAGATGATGTTTTAACTCTGTAGCGTAGCCTCAGTAAAAGGCAGTGTGACATCCAGATTGTAGCTCTGGATCCAGTTCAGGAAGATACATGAATTTTGTTATCCAAGTGAGTCAACAGGTCGTACCTATACATGCATTTGAGTGCCTTCCTGGGGAGCATTGCTTTTCTGAAATGGTCTCTGGCAATCATGGTCCTTTCACACGTTTATAATTTCCAAGCAGAAAGTAGCTTGTTCTAGTTCTTTTTCTGATGCAAACGTCTTCCAGTGCTGAACTGGCTCTACTATAGAGAGGGTCTACACAGTTCATAGAACACGGCAGAGCTGTGAGTGGTAACAAGTGATAGCAGCTACTGTATTCCAAGCTCTGATGTCAGGTAGTCTTTACGGTCTTTATTACCACCTACACATATGGGTGCAATAGGAATGTAACTCAGTTCTTTAGAAGTCCAGTGTCTTACTTAACTGATAATTTAAAACTAAGATCTCAAAGGAAAAAAAAAGGCATATAAACAGATCTGTTGATGGAGTCCTTTATTAAGAAAGGAAGGATCCTTCGATCTATTTTTTTTAATATAATTTCCTCCAAAAACAGAATGTAATTTTATCAAAAAAGGAAGGGATCAACTCCATTTAGTAACAATTTGTTGGAATGTAGGAAATTTGAAATAAACATGTGGAACACTTTGAATATAATTTATTGTTAATTTTTCTGTCTGAAAAATAATTTCTCTTTTAAAAAAAATTTCATGGTTGTTTGCTGCATGGGGAAAAACATGTAAAACCAAGTAAGACATCTTAATATGAAATACATAGTTTCAGAACATTACAGAAATTGAGAAAATACTTGCTTCATATCTAGCAATCTGCAAACTAGTGAATGATAAAATATTTGATTATTTGACAAAGAAATGCAGTCATGGACTGTCAATGCTGTTTCCAGAGAAATGGAATATAAACTTAGTCTTCCTATGGTAAAGCACAACTTCAGGACAAAGATGGGTTAAATACTTATTTTTAAGTTTTTGTTGTTACTAACTTGTACTGTAGACTACTGGGGTCCTCTCCTGAACACAGATCGTAACTGTGTGATAGTTACTCACCACAGGGTAGGAGCTAGTCTAGCTAGAATGTCTACATTTCTGTATATGGTTGCACATTGTACCTAAGGCATTAAAAAAAAATAACCTTGCAAATTGCATTACTTCTTTTCTTAGAAAATCACTATTGACCAAAGATACCAAATTTATTTACTTATTTATTTTTAACTGATTTGACTTCTGGGACTGAAATCTACGTTCTTTTCTTTTAAATGCAGTAGACGATGATCCAAATCAATTTCTCCAGAGCCCTGTGCATATCTTATCAGACATAAGCGAGACCAATTCCAAAAGAAAGTATCAAAAGTTGTCTGATTTTCCTTATTTCTGTTTTTAATTGCTTGCCATGTAAGTCTGATTTTTGGACTAATATTTTGTTTGATGTACAATAGTGAATAATGAGGAGAAAACCCCAAATCTACTTTCTCCCCTTGCTAAAAGTAGATAATAATTTTTTAATCTGATTTCATAGTTATTTTCATTAGAGCTGTGAAAAAGATATTTTATTCCTGATATCTTTTCACAAAATGTTCAGTTTTTCAAATACTTTCTGATTTTAAAAGAAAAGTCAGTAGAAGCATTTCTAACTTCCAAAGCTAGGGACATCTGTTTAGTAACAACTTGAAAGCATTATTAATGGGAACTGGTATATTCTTAGACTGCAAGACTAGCACTTCTTTAATTATCTGCCTTTATTCAGGCCTGATAACAGAGTGAGTCAAGAAATGTTAAGTGCTACTGCCTGTATACAAGGAAAAAGTATAATGGAAAATTTGTCTGGAAGAACACATTTGCGTGTAGCGGCATCAAAAGCCTTTGTTCAGAGTGCCAGGTATGTTTTATTTTGAGAGAAGACCAATACAAAACAGACCTCAAATTCGATTTACAGATTTGGGGATCAACATATTCTGCCTGAAGACTGATAAAAATCAAAACAATTGTGAGTTGAAATGCTTAACAAAGGATTTGACAGGTTTTTACAGTTTAGTAAACTTATCAAATACCATATCTTCCACATAACTGATCTTGTAATGTCATAGGATCATAGGAAGATCTGGTTGGAAGGGACCTCAGAAAGGCTCTAGTCCAAACTCCTGCTCAAAGCAGGGCCAGCCCAGGGCTTTGTCCCGTCTGGTCTTGAAAACCTCCAGGAATGGAGACTGTACAACCTCTGTGAGTTACCTGCTCCACTGCTTGACTGTACTCATGAGGGAAAAGTTTCTGCTTATATCCACTCTGAACCTTTCTTATTTCAACTTACGGCCGTTGTTGCTTGTCCTGCCATCCACTGTGAAGCGCCTGGCTGCTGCTTCTCAATAACTTCGTTAGGTTATTAAGAAACTTCTCCTCGTTAGGTACCCCAAAGCCAACTCTTGTCCACACTGAACTAGCCCTGTACTCTCAGCCTCTCCTCTCAAGGCAAGTGCTCCAGTCCCTGAATCATCTTGGTGGCCCTCCACTGAGTTCGTTGCAGTTTGTCCATGTCTGGAATGTGTTGGGTGGCCTAGAACTGGATGCAGTAGTCCAGATGTGGTCTAAAGAGTGCTGACTAGAGGGTGGTAATCAATACCCTCAATCTGTTGTCTGTTCCTGTTAACAGAGCCCAGGGTGCTGTTGGCTGTTGTTGCCAGAGCGCACTGCTGGCTCGTTTTCAGGTTGCTGTCCACCAAGACCCCCATGTCCTTTTCAGCAGAGCTACTCTTCAGCCTCTACTGTTGCAGAGCATCATATTAATATTGTGAACTGTATGTCATGAACCCAAAGTGGAAAGATTGCGTTAAATAATGAATAGGCAGGAGAAGGTGATACATGGATTATGCATGACTTTGGTATGAGTTCTTTGCTATTTGGAAGAAATAAATTAATGAGCAAAAGTAGGCAGTTAGAACTCCTAGAAGATGAACATGTGATGGCTGATGTGAGGCTGTTAACACTGTAATACTTTCCTCCTACCACTGATCATTAAAAAGAGAGTGATGAATGAAGTTAGAGTAGCCGGGTGATGTCATGTTGCAGATGAATCTGTATTTTTTTTAAATTTGCGTGTTATGACAAGCACTTTTTCAGGAAGGACTGAGCATATATGTATAGCTCAACACATTCCAAAAGGGAGACAAAAAGTGATGAGCAAAAACTAGGCCTTAATAAGTCTAGTGTTAAGACATGAGGTATGTGAGCATACGGACTGTGGGAGAAAATGACAAAGATTGCCAGATTCAAAAACCACTTTTTTGAAAATAGTAAAACTATTCAGTGGGTGATTGTTTAATACCAATGTATGATTTTTAGCTAATTCTAAAGCTTTTGCTCACTCATTTGAGTACTGTGCTGTATCACAGTCTGGAGAATTACAAATTTCATTAATTCAAAGTAACGTTTGCATGGAATATGCTCAAAGCAATTTGAATGCAGCTAGAGGCATTCGGGGTATATTCTTGTGTTACAGTGGTACTGTACTAACTATGCAAAATCCATAGCATTTTAATAATTGTTATCTTCTATTTTTTAGTGTTTTAGAACAAATTAACCTAATAAGAAGCCAAAAAAGTAGATTATTCCAATGAGAACATCTCCAGTAGATTTCTACTAGTTTTTTAATGAGCTAAGATTACACAGAAATACAGTAAAATCATCAATATGGTACTTGTTTACTGCTGCTTCCGGTGAATGTGTGATGGTGTTTTGTATATAGAAATGGAAAATATCTTTTCTATGAGGCTCGTATGCTAACCTCTCATTGCTGAGATTATATATGGTGGTGCGTAGATCAGGTAAACCTGGATGTTTGTAGAAGTAAAATCCTTTGTTTTGGCTAGAGTGTGATTCTTTTCCTTCATTAAGCTGTACTTCATTTTCTTCAGGTACGCAGGTGAAGCCGGAAATTATTCCCTTGTAATGTTTGCAGCCAGACACTTTTGGAATACATGTTTACCTTTGTTAAGTTCTCCACATGACAGACAGCAGTTTAAAGAACCTACTGAAATAATTCTTAAGAATATGATTAAAGCAGAATCTAAGAATAAACAGGTAATAATAATCTAATAGGTATTGTTAATTCTGCTTATGTTTAGTGATTGGTGCTGATGATAAAGAAAAATTCTGGTTTGCTGTGAAGCTCTGGATGCGTTCTTCAAGATACCTTTCCTAAGAGGGGAAAGTGACTTATTTGTCATAAACACATACATGCTTTCCTACCTGCCTTCACGTAGCACACATTCACACATACAGGGAATCATATACTCTTTTTTTTTTTCCATTTGGTGATTCTTCTGTTTTTACGCAATTGTCAGACTTGCAACAGTTTTCTTCAAAATAATTTGCTGTCTGAAGGGCTGTAGTGTTTCACTTTGCGAAGCTTACAAAAGGAAATGCTTAGAAACTATTCAAAAGAAAATCCAGAAAAAAAAATCTGTCTTTTCCAGAAAGGATGACAATAGATCTTAAAACACAAACTCAGGAAAAAAAATGTGACTAAATTAAGGTTCACCACACCTGCAAATTCAAATTTCTCTTGACTTGCAAAAAGGGATTTTTACTTCGCATATCTTTAGTTTTTAACAGACTATTTAGCACTTTGACAATAGGAAGTGGTTATAATTCAAACTGTGCTGGGAGTCAGTGACAAAATTAAATGCTTGTTGATCATGAACAGCATGTGCAAACTGAAGTCATCCCTTTGAAACAATGTGTAGGTGATGTGTATCATATAATACACCTTGCCATATGAAATTTCTTCTGCAAACTGAAACGTCCCTACACATTTACAACTTTTGTTACTTCAGAATTCCCTGGAGCTGATCCATTTCTTTTTCTAGATTTGATTTACATGTCAGTGAAGCTGATGTGAGTTTTTCTGTGCATTTCCATGGACACAATTTCAGTTAGAGCTTGAAGGGTTTGTTAATAACTTCTGCATTCAAGCTCAGTGGTACCAATGTGAATCTGCACCTCAGATCATCAAGCAGTGTAGTACAGAATAGAAAACTTAATTTTGATTTCTCCTCAAGCCATGTGTAAATCACAAATAGAGATGATGACTGGTCTGCTTCATTCTGGGTGTAGGGGAGACAGAACTGATGAGTACACTGTGTATGTGGAAGCACAGTGAAGATTGTAAACTTAATGGAATTTTGGCAGTTTGGATATATAACAATAATTGCCCATAGGCACAGTTACGAAGGTTTCGTTATTTGCAGAGGTGGTATCTTTAAAACCAATGAAAAGGAGTACTTCATGATGTATATATAGTTAACTCACTACCACAACCTATTTTCAGAGTGAACCCTCAATAAATTGTATTAAAAAGCAAGACATTAAAAGCAGCGTGGCCAGCAGTGCGAGGGAGGGGATTCTTCCCCTCTGCTCTGCCTGGTGAGACCCCCCTGCAGTGCTGCCTTCAGCTCTGGGGGTCCCAACAGAATCAGGACATGGACCTGTTGGAGCGGGTCCAGAGGAGGCCACCAAGATGATCAGAGGCTGGAGCCCCACTGCTGTGAGGACAGGCTGAGAGAGTTGGGGTTGTTCAGCCTGGAGAAGAGAAGGCTCTGGGGAGACCTTTGAGACCCTTCCAGTCCCTAAAGGAGCTCCAGGAAAGCTGGGGAGGGACTCTTGATCAGAGAGTGGAGCCATAGGATGAGGTGGAATGGTTTTAAACTGAAAGAGCAAAGATTTAGACTAGATAGAAGGAAGAAGTGTTTTACATTGAGGGTGGTAAGACACTGGCCCAGGTTGCGCAGCGAGGTGGTAGATGCCCCATCCCTGGAACCATTCCAGATTAAGCTGGACAGGACTCTGAGCAACCTGATCTAGTTGAAGATGTCCCTGCTCATTGCAGGGATGTTGGAGTAGATGGCCTTTAATGGTCCCTTCCAACCCAAACTATTCTATGATTCTATGATTAATGTAGATACAGAAAGTATACAGTTATAGATAGAATAGACATTTTATCTCTGAAAATTTTAGTAATTCTTATGAGTTAGACTATATAATAACTTCTGATATTGGTTAGAAAAACGTATTTCTATCAACAGAGCATTGTATATTTGATTATTTCCAGAGTTACTGAATTTTTTTTATATACTGTAGTAACTATTGTAAGAGGCAGGAACTGGTCTCCAGTGATCCTTAATCAGGCTAACTCTTGGCAATTTTTAAATGCAGTCACATCTGGAGAATCATATACCAGAAGATAACTTTTCGTTTAGTTCAGCAAGGTAATGGTTCACTTACTCTTGAGATATGTAATAGCCTGAAAACTAAAAATGCATGTTTTTTTTTAAAAAAAAAAAAAGCAAAAGCAAGTACAAAAGCTTTACCACTGGTATTGGTAGCTTCTTAAAACAAAGTTACAGATTGGTTTTTCTCTCAATTTGCTGTGGTCAGCATTGCAGCTGTCCTTTACCCTCATGTTACTTCCACAGAATCAAAAAATCACAGAATGCTTTGGGTTGGAAGGGACCTTTAAAGATATTTAGTCCAACTCCATCTTTCAGTAGATCAAGTTGCTCAAAGCCCCATCCAGCCTGACCTTGAACATTGCCAGGGCTGGGGCAGCCACAGCTTTTCTGGGCAACCTGTGCCAGTGTCTCACTACCTTCATCGTAAAAAATCCCCTCCTTTCCATTCTAAACCTACCCTCCTTCAGTTTAGAACCATTACCCCTTGTCCTGTCACTATAGGCCTTGGTAAAAAGCCTTTCTCCATCTTTCATGTAAGACCCTTTTCTAAATTGAAAGGCTGCAATAAGGTCTCTTCAGAGCCTTCTCTTCTATAGGCTGAACAGCCCCAGCTCTCTCAGCCGTTGTTCATAGGAGAGGTGCTCCAGCCCTCTTGATGATTTTTGTGGCCTCCTCTGGACTCGCTTCAACAGGTCCATGTCTTTCGTGTAAAGGGGACCCCCGAATTGGATGCAGTACTCCAGGTGGAGTGTCACCAGAGTGGGGTAGAGGGGCAGAATCCCCTCCCTTGACCTTCTGGCCATGCTTCTTTTGATGCAGCCCAGGATGCAGTTGGCTTTCTGGGCTGCAAGTGCACATTGGCAGCTCATATCCAGTTTTTCATTGCTAAGTTGTTCTCCTCAGGACTGCTCTCAGTTCATCCCCAGTTTGCACTGATATCGGGGACTGCCCTGACCCAGGTGCAGGACCCTGCACTTGGCCTTGTTGAACTTCATGAGGTTCACATGGGCCCACTCCTCAAGCCTCTCAAGGTCCCTCTGGATGGTATCCCTTCCCTCTAGCAAATCAACTGCACCACTCAGCTTGGTTTCATCAGCAAATTTGCTGAGAGTGCACTCAATCCCATTGTCTATGTCACTGATGAAGATACTAAACAGTATTGGTCCCAGTAAGGACCCTTGAGGGACACCACTCATTACTGGTGTCCGCTTGGACATTGAGCCATTGACTGCAATTCTTTGGACATGGTCATCCAGCCACTTTCTTATCCATCTAACAGTCCATCCATCAAACCTATATTTCTCCAGTTTAGCAGCAAGAAGGTTTTGGGGGACCATATCAAAGGTCTTACAGAAATACGGGTAGGTGACATCCATAGCTCTTTCCTTGTCTGCTGATGCAGTCACTTCATTGTATAAGGCCACTAGATTAGTCAGACTTTGTGCCTTCACAGAAGTAAATGCTGATTTGATCAAATCTGATAAATCTTTGATGATGCTAATGTAATGATGACCCAAAAGTTGTAGCTGCAGCTCAGATAATTTATTGGCATAGTCCTTTATGTATTCAGTGGTCTGTATATCAGTAGAACTCTATATGGACCTATTTGTGAAACAAGGTAGTGAATTTATCTTTGAAGCTGCAAAACTGTGCTGTAGAGGGGAGGGAAACAGTTATGTCTCGCCTTTGGGTGAGAATTGTGATGGTCAAATTTTCACAGGTAAAGCCAGCTAAGGAAAATGGGACAAAAGACATTAAGTCACTCTTTAAAAATGATCTGAAAATAGTCTGAAAAAATAAGCTGTTACTTGTTTTTGACCAGAGAAGTTGTGGAGTCTGTGCTTGGAGTACTCAAAAGACGACTGAGCTGGCCCAGAGCAACCTGCTCTGTTTCAGCCTGCTTTGAGCAGGGGTGTAGACTGGAGAGGTCCTGAGGGTCTCTGCCAACCTCAACTATTCTGTGATTCCCTGACAGGCTACTTCAGGAGTTCGTGTTATTTAATCAGTGTAACTGATTGTATATTACTGAGTCTGGTTATGGCTGTATTGGTTTTGTATTATAGAACTCATTCTGGAGAAATGGCTGTAGTTTTCATCTGCGCAAGTAGCTATTTAAGTAACAGGTTAATAGTTCATACTAACCATGTTATTTGGTTTACAAATGAAATGGAAGTACAGTAATACTTAAAGATGTATGTTAACCAAAAGATAAAGGGCTTTTTTTTTTTTTTTTGTCTTTTTAGGAGAAGAAAGATACATTACCTTTGCATCAGTGGATTACAAAGGATTTTCAAAGTATTGGGTTATCAGTTGGATGCTTTCTCCCAGGCATGTTCTTCCTTCTTTTGATCTGGTAATAAAAGAAAGCCCAGTATTTTGTAATATCATTATTCTAATTCTGCAGTATATTAATAAATCATTTGAATATACTTCAAAGGTGCTGAGGAAGATCTGACATTAAGAACCTCCTTATATGGGTTGTTATTCCACATATATGCTGATAAAGCTGACTGGGAGACAGCGCTAAAAGTCCTGGATGAAGCTATTCAAGTTTTGCCTCAGACAAGACACAGGCTGTAAGTTGGTTCACTGATTTTTATTAAAATAAGCATCCTGATTCTCAAGAAGTATGAGCTCTGAGTATTTTTTTAATTTTGCATTCAGCAAATATTATGATTAGTTTTTGTCAGCCTGTCAGTTCTTATAACAGAAAACACAGTTGTGTCTTTTCAATGAAAAAGACATATGTTGGCAGTGCTTCTTATCGTTAATCTCTTCGTAATATTTGTAAATATGTCTTTTTAAAAACTTGTATATTAGTAGTATCTTACTTTTCCAAGAAAATGGACGCATGAAATGTCGCTGTATAGCAGAAACTTTATTTTTCCTAGCTGTAAACCCATTAATGTTAAATGGAAACTAAATTATCTAGGGTACTGTTTACATAGTCTTACCCGAGTTTAAAGATTTATGCCCTTTTACGTCAGTTTATGAACTTAACATCTCTGTACTATACTGATATGAACTGGTATATCTATGCTACTCACAAAGTTACTTACAGGTACAGATGCAAGTAATTTGCAATTTTCTTGGTCTTTTTCTAGCCTGATTTTTAAACACATGGCTAAAGTGAAGGCAGGATTGGGATGCAATGTTTTGATGGACATTGAGAAATTCAGAGATGAAAGTGAAGATTATTTGTCACATATGTGGCGTCATTTGGTATCAGTCTCCAGTAGTATTGTTGGACAGTTAAGGTGTTTTCAAAATGCAATCATTGCTTTACAGGTTTGTCAGTTTTTACTATATGTTCAAATGCTGATAAAATGATGTTTCTCAAGGGGTTCACAGGACTGCAAGTTCTGTGAAGTATACAATTGAACTGGTAGGAAGGCCATATACTTGACCATTACTTTCTGTAACTGAAATTGCTCTTCAGCTGGAAAACTGTGTATGGTTGAATCTTGGTATCCAGTAAAAATTCAGTTGAGTCCTGTCAAAGAGAATGTCTAAGGGTGGCCAATTGCAAGAAGTTTTGATAAAGCAGGGAATTAACTGGTAGAGTTTTCTGTTACATTCCATTGAGCATAACTCTGATTATGTGATGCCAATAAAACTGCTCACAGTCAAGTTGTTATTTTTTGCTTCTGTTAAGACTATATTGAACTTCTGAATTTCATTTTGATGGTTTACGTCACCAAATATAAACAAACTCTTCCTTTATTATTTTTATAGAAACAAGAAAATGAATGGCAGAAAGTTGATTATCTCATGGAATTTGCTGAATGGCTGTATTGTAACCAGTTTCCCCTCAATGATGTTATTAAACCTCTGGACTGGGTGGTAGATCTCTTGCTACATATGAAATTTTCTATGCAGTCTTCGCAAGAAGAAGGTATGTAAAAGGCGTATATCCTTCAGAGGAATTTCTCAGCAGAAAATGCAAGGGACGTTTTTCATTTACAATTTAGTTACCACAAAGAATCGCACCAGCTTGGCCGTACTTTCTCCAATATTCACTGTCATTAGTTCAAGGCTAGCTTAAATATATCTGTGAATTCTGTGTTGTGCCGTGGAGACCTACCCTCAGTCTGACGTGGGGGTTTCCAAGTTGTGAGATGCTACCAGGAGGCAGTGCTATGCAGTTTGTTTCAAGTGCATCCTCAGGGAGGGCCAGATGTAACTGTAGGAAATAGTTTCTGTGCCCAGATTTGGGTACCTATGTCTGTTGCTCCTCTCTTGGATTTATCTAATACTTCAGGACTGATTTTTCAAAAATTACTTTCAAAGGGATGCATGCTTTCAAGTACTTATGTAACTGTGCAAAAATTCTTTGGTCCTTTTACTTTGTGTCCACTTGCACTGGTATGGACTCAGTGACCTATTTTGATAGGATACACCATTACTTAATTGGAAAAAAAAAGTATCTAATTTCTGGAACAATACTGTGTGGCATTAATCAACATCTGCTCTGCTCTTTTGTGTGGATAGATGAGATAGATCAGACAAGTACTTACGGTGTTTGCATTGAAAAAGATAAATGTTCAGCATCTCTACTATCACACATTTGACTAAAGTCACAGTAGCAATATTCTGTTAATGCTTTTCTGTTAGTGGTTTTCTTGGGTTTTTTTACAGCGCTGTGGCGATGTAAAGGTTGTACTTACTCTTCAATGATCTGCCCACCCAGTTTCACATGGTTGCTTATGATTACTGGACTTCTTACACCACCTATGTTTCAGGAAATTTTTACAAAAATTTTAATGGAAACTGCAATAATGTAATAAGAAAAATCAGATTCAAATATAAAACAGCCCAGGTTGGAAGGGACCTCAAAAGGTCATCGGGTACAACCTTCTGTGGAAAAGGGAGCCTAGATGAGATTATCTAGCATCCTGTCCAGTTGTGTCTTGAAAACCTCTAGTGATGGGGACTCCACGTCCCTGGGGAGGTTGTTCCACTGATAGATTCTTCTCACTGTAAAAATTTTTCTTATATCAGGATGAAACCTCTCCCAGTGCAACTTGTACCCCTTGCCCCTTGTCCCCTCTGTGTGGCTTCTTGTGAAAACAGAGCCTTTGTCCTCTTTGTAGCTGCCCTCTAAGTACTGGAAAACTGATAAGGTCCCCCTGAGCCGTCTCTTCTCCAGGGTGAAAAAACCGTAACTCCTTAAGACTTTCTTCATAGGGCAGGTTCTCCAGCCCTTTGATCATCTTCTTGACCCTACTTTGAACTCTCTCTGGTCTGCCTGCATCTTTTCTGATTTGCGGGGACCTGAACTAGACACAGTACCCAGCTGCGACCTTACCAGCACTCAGTATGGTGGGTGGGGTGGTCACATCTCTATCTCTGGTAGAAATGTCCTGCTGATGCAGCCCATGATCCAACTTGTCTTCATTGCTGTAGCAGCACACTGCTGACTCATGTTCAGCTTGTTGACCACCAGGACCCAGGTCCCTTTCAGCAAGGCTGCTCCCTAGCTACACAGGTCCTAGTGTGTACTGGGCTCTTTGGTTATGTTGTGCCAGGTGTAGGACCTTGCACTTATTAAACTTCATACAGTTCTTTCTATCCCACTTTTCCAGCCTGTCCTGGTCTCTGTAAGAAGGCTCTCTCTTCTGATGTGTCCACCTCACCACCCAGTTTGGTGTCATCAGCAAACTTGGTGAGGGTGCTTTCAATCTCATTGTCCAGGTTGTTTATGAAGATGTTGAACAGCGTGGGTACTGATCCCTGGGGGACCCCACTTGTGACAGGATGGCAGCCTGAGTAAAAACCATTGATCACCACCATCTGAGTGCAGCCTGTTAGCCAATTTCCTACCCATCTCGCAGGCCACCTATTCTGTCTGTATCTTGCCACCTGGATCTTTTATTATGGAAGAATAAAATTAATCTGCTGAACTGTCTGTTTACCTGACTTTGTACTGTGTTAGTCATGCTCAGAATTCACTCAATTTGCTTGTTCTTTAATAACTTCATCTGTGACGGTTGTTGGATTATGGGATAGGTGTTATGTCACTGCACTCTGTTTTATATTGTAGAGCATGAATTTGATGTTGAAAGTATAGTACTTTAAGATGAAAATCTGCTGATTACTTGGTTTTGAGCTGAATTTCAAGCAGAGTTGGAATTTCTATAAAACATGAGTGTTTACTGAATAATTACTAGAATTACACAGCACAAAAGAAGATTGAGTAGCAGAGTATCTTCTGAAGTCGCCATCAAGAGCCATTCAAATACTTTGTTACAGACACAGGGATGACCTTGAGCTATGTTCTAGACTTAGTTGACATTGACCCATCTGTTAGTGGAATATTGCCTGTTTCTGTCTTGGAAATGAGTGCTGGCCAAATACACCACTTGCCAACTAGGCTACTGGTAGTTAGGACATGATCTTTGGTCACTGTAGAAACCACTATGTCAGGATCAAGAGGATTTTTTGTTTGACTGCAACACTACTTAAGTGGCTGAAATAGATAAGTTAGACTGTCTTTCCCACAGATTTATTTTCAAAAAGACATAGTTAAAGTGTATTTGCTGTGGGTTTCATTTATGTGTCAGGCTTACATCATTTAATACACATACCTGTTATGTTATTCATTGAAAACATGGTACAGATAGCATTGCATCACTATAAGAACATCCTCAGTAGATGCATTTCCATTTTTCTTTTTCCATAAATATTTTCATTTTCAATTCAGAATTTTTAGTATTTGAATACGTTTTAAATACTGTCACTGCAAGCATGTCATTTGTTTTTAACAGAAAAAAATACGATACCAAAATTTTCGCCTACAGGAAATTTGAAGACAGACATTGGAGCAAATGATACCATGCCCCAAGTTAATTTGGAAGATTTAAGTAATATTAAACAATTGGAAGCTTTGTTCAGAGCACAGACATTAATCGCTTTAATTTCTGGTCATAGTTCTCCTTTTCATCAGCAGCACTGTTTGATGGCATATTCTTGTATCATCCGTATCTGGCAGGTGAGATTCTATTCTAGTCTAGTCTATTCTAATGTGGCCAGTATATTTCAAGTTACCTTGTGTAATTATCGTGCCAGCTATTCATTTGATGTTTTAACTATGTCTTTAGTATTTCCAATTTTATGATATACTTAGTATATTTTCTCAGGTTTAAGGATTAAACAAGAAAACTGTTTCTCTCAGGAAAACAGAAGAGAGATTAAGGGTAAAAGCAGTGGCCCATTGTTTCTCTGGAGCATGTTCATACATTTCATGCAAAAGGTTCTGAAATTTTGTATTTCTCATTTGTTAAAGAACCTTAGTAGTGGCAGAAGACATGCTGAAGACATTGCTGACAGTTCTGGGGAATGGTAATTACAGGTGGACCTTCACTTATGTTGAATCAAAGGGGCTGTCATTTGACTGAAAGGAATTGTGTGACAGTTAAGTTAAATGCAGATGTTGATTCATATGTTAAGTTTTGAGAAAAAGTATAGACAGGCAGTGTTCACTGATTATTATTCTCTAGTCGCTTTTTCAGTGTTACAGCATTTTAAATCAAACAAATCTATTTCATTTCTCTTTGATATGAATGCCTGATTTAAATGGCTATTGAGAATCATAGCAAAAATCATAGGAAAACAATTATACATTAAATACGAGTAAATCTTTGAAGAGACTAAATCAATACTTGATAATAGTAATGCCACAAATCATTATAGAAATAATCTTAGTGCTATAGATGGGACACATCAACTAGATCGGTGAACTATAGCTTGTGCACAATTTTATTCGAATTAGCTGTAAAAGCCTGCAATTTGTTACTCATGTGGTAATTATGATCAGGTTTTCATTGTGAAATCGGTTTAGACTCTAACGTTCAATGGAAGACAGGAATTTGAAAAATAAAAATTGAATATTGATATTTTCAGATTTTACAGAAGCGTAATTTTTAATATCCTGATCTCGATTGTCTGAGTGTCTTAATAGACAAAAAAATACCTGAAAGGAGTAGTACTATTTGAATAAACTATTACAAATAAAAAAAATAAGAGTTAATGCAGCTGTCAGTGCCAATTGTGGGACAATGACAGTAATTCTAAGAACTCATATTTACAGCTGAACAGTACTGTAAGAAAAAGAATAAATAACCATGTGGCATTAAAGGAATGAAAGTACTATAGGACAGCTTAACCTCGTTTTGGAGTACAAAGTAAAGCAGACTTGACTGCAGATATCCATTTCTAAAGCAGGCTCTCAAGTGTTCAGGACTCCATAAATAACTCAGTAGAAGATATTAAAATGTTCTCTGAAAACCTGAATAATCCAAGCCAAATCAGCTGCCTCTGACTTTTTTTAAAGACACGTGTTACCTTTAATTGGAAATTTTCACAAGTTGTGCAGCATCCAGCATTATTTTTTGTTCGTATTTTGTGTTCTACTATTGATCCCTCCAGCAAAATATATCATCTTCTCAAATTAATGTGTTTGGGTTTTTTTTATTTTAGGTAAGATCAGAAGCTGTGCTATTGCATGCGCAGAGAAATTTTCAATGGATGCTTTCATATGCTTAAATATTTAGAAATTTCTTTTCTATAACATCCGTTAGTAGCGTTATAGAAGATTAATCAAGAAGGAGAACAGAGTGGCTCTTTGCAGTCTTCCGGGTTACTTTGATATGAAATTCATCCCTTGTAGAAGATTAAGCAATCTAGACTAGCAGTTTAAACAAAAGTATTGAATTTGCAACCATATAGGTTAAAAAAGTAGCAGTAGTATTTATCACAAGGATGATGTCACCTTTTCAGCTGCTGAAATGCATTGTCATGATCATCCTAAATGCTTGTACAAACTATGTGAGCATCTAGGAGTCTTTGAAATTTTAGTTTTCTGAAGAAAGCTCTTATGTAGACATAACATGGTACGTGACAATTCTTAATAGCTGTAGATGGTGACTTACGGGGAATAATCATTACTACTAGAAATTGACATTGTTGAAAATTGAAAATAATTAACTGTAATTATTTGATTATCTAGGTATCGTTGTCTGCATCAGAACCTGTTACAAAAGAATTATCAAAGTTTTCACAGCTTACAGCTCCTCAGAAGGTACAGTCAATTATTGCTCCTAAAAAAGAGAAGGACAAAAAGAGAGAGAAACAAGTAAGAACCCCTTTCCTGTGGAATTAAAACAATCATCTCTTTCTAAGAGATGTTTCCCTGGGCTCATTTGTTGAATAGTTCAGATACTTTCCTGTAAAGACGCTCATAACCTGTGAAGAATTTCTCTGTGAGTCTGTGTATCACACCTTCACTCTTGATCGTGTGGACTTGACAGGTTATAAATTTACAGATACTTTTTCTTTTTTTTTTGTTTGTTGCATTGGTCAAAATACTGCTGTTTGGTAAAACCCACAGTCTAAAGTTCAAAAAAACCCCACCCCAACCACTTCAAAGGATATTAAGCAGATACCTTTTTTTTAAAGTTAGCTGAGTATTTAATACCAACAAGAATGTTAATTTGGCCTCATAAATGTCCTTGTTTTTTATTATAGGTTGAATTTTCTGTTGTGAAAGAGAAGCCTAAAGGGAAAGGATCAGTTCATACCTTACCAGCAAGTGTGGAGGAATGGGCTCATTATGACTGTCCCAATGAAATCAGAGATACATTTAAACAGAAAACAAATAGTTATGGTATTAACTGGGATAATTTCCCAAAACCCGTAAGTATACTTCTGAAAATTCTAGAGCATTTATTATTTAGGAAAAAAAATGAGTAGCAGAGAACTATGTTGCATTTCAGTTTTTCTGTCGGTGCGATAAAGAGTATGTTCAGACAACTGTCAAAAATACTTCCTTGTCATAATATTCATCAATACTTCACAAAATGTTAGTCCATCCTCTGCATTCTGAAATGAACTTACCTTACAGAATAAATTTACTGGCTTTCTGTGTACCTCGCTGCTTTTTCAGCTTGAAAGTTTGTTTTACTTTTTGTTTTGGGTTTTTTTTTTTAGTAAAGTTTGGAACTGAAGATGTAATCATTAATTTAAAATTTATTCTCTACAAAATGGTGTTTATACTGATTGAAATAAATTTCTTTTCAGACTTGCACTTTGTATTTTATGGACCTTTTATCTAAAGAACTACAGAAAATTTTTTGCCCCCACTTGATTCTTCCCATCTTTCAGCTAGCTGAAGTTATTGCTAATGAAGTTGTGGAATGTAAAAGTCTGTCTGATCTCTATCATCTTCGGTTTGTATCCTTTATTTATTTAAAATAAAAGAGAAAATGAATGGAGTGGACCATCCATTAATATTTCACTAAATAATAACAAGGCTTTTTGTGACTTACTGTTTTATATTTATAATGTTTTTTATTTCTTTTCGTTCCTTTTTTATACATTTTAAGAGAGGTTTGATGAATTGGTTTGCTTGTGGAATTAAAACCACCTTTCCTAATGGAGATGACATTTAATAAGGTGTACAAGATTATGAACTCAAGCCACTTTCGTGTGAATAATTTTTGTAATACCTTGTTGTCACCTAACTGAAAAAAGCAAAGTACAAAAAAATTTCAATAAAAGTATTATCTTTTAAGTATTCAAAAGGCAGACTCCCATCTTGCATCAA
Organism: Burhinus oedicnemus; assembly: GCA_008921705.1. NCBI lineage: Eukaryota > Metazoa > Chordata > Aves > Charadriiformes > Burhinidae > Burhinus > Burhinus oedicnemus. The sequence goes on along the minus strand of VFFE01000709.1, from coordinate 24,337 downwards.
AAGTATATTGTCTTTAGCTTAAGAACCCAAATAAGTATCCCCAATAAGCACATTCTCTTTCATAGAGATTTGCCTTTGTGACCAAAATTCTGTTATTTTTATGGATGATTAGCCCTAAAAGTTTTGATTAAAAAATATTTAATATACATGCAATGGCAAATTATTGCAGTTTTAGTTAAAACATTTCATCATGCTTATTTGAAATGTATTGCATGATGTTTGCTTAAGAATTAACAGTTATAAGCTGTTTGCTTAATTCCCAATAGTTGGTGAAATGCCACATAATGCAGTGTTTTGTAAATGCCTAAAACTAATCCCACATAACAGAATAGATAAATATTAATGTACACAAATGTATGTCTGTTTATCTGGATTGCTAATTGATTACTGAGTTGCTGTCTTACAAGACTATAAGTAATTTACTAATAGGAAATTGATTTGCAGCCAAGCTTTGCCAGACAAATTTTTTTGTTGACTCCTCAGTATTTGTTTTTATTTCATGGTATTTTATTTATATATGTGACCTGTTTTTTATATATGATCAGATAGGTGTACATGAATATATTACTCTTTACTCAATACAGAAAAGTAGGTTAGCACACACACGTATAGGGGTTTTGCGTGCTCTAGTGAGACCACATTATAAATATTTTTGTACTTTTACCACATCTTTTTTGCCACTAAATTGGAGAGATATGGGTTTGATGGATGGACTGGGGGTACTGGTGGACGCCCCATCACTGGAAGTGATCAAGGTCAGTTGGACAGGGCTTTGAGCAACCTGATATAGTGAAAGATGCCCCTGCCCGTGGCAGGGGGGTTGGACTAAATGATCTTCAAAATGTGCCTTCCAAACCAAACCGTTCCGTTATTCTATGACCTCTATCAATGGATAATTTCAACTACCACATTTTCCCCTTTTTTATTTAAAATTTTTGTTACTGCCAATATCAATCAAGACAGAAGAAGGTAGGATTGACAAATGTGGAATGTGTGCTCTTTATAGCTAACATGTTTTTATGAAGCAACATCTGACAGGTTCTAATTGTTTCTTAAACATTTCTTCTTTTCATTCCTAGAATTGCCCTGATATGTTCGGATCTGAAACTGAATCAGGCATCTTTGTATCATGAGAAAGCTGCTGGAGAAGCATATATCAGTGAATTAGAACAAGCAATGTATGTATTTTCACTACAGAGGCTGTATTTAGTTGGGCTTTTTTCCTTACAGTTGGTGAGTGTTGTTGCGGGAAAAAAATACTAAAAAACATGATCTCTTAGCACAAGTTGGGTATATTAGCTGTGCCCTAAAATTCTGTGCATGATTGTTTTGTGTCTATCCACAGAGTAAGTGTATGGTGAAGATGCCTAACACACTAATACTTCATTATGAAATACTTTTAAAATATACTTTAATTTACTTTTTCTTTCTTGTGATTTAGGTGTAGGCAAGAGATTGCACTGAGAAAAGAAAAAAAAGTATATACTAAGACAGAAGAAAGAAAAACATTTTGTGAAAATGCTTGGCTGAATGGTAGTAGGGATGAGAATATCCTTACTTCAAGTGAAAAGGTTTTTATTTCTACTCCAGTTTCTTTAATAAATTGCTCTTCACTTTTTATTTTAATTTACTTGCTAGGTTTTTTTTAATAATTTGATACTTGAGAAATACACGAACACAAAAAATCATTAAAAATGCCTACTACTAAAATTCTGCTGGCAGGCATCAGCTGAATGTGAGCTGGGTTTGCCTGGCATATTATTTGTATTGTGGAACAATAAGAATAGAATCTATATTCATACAAAGTAAAACTGCTTTTCTACAAATGGAATTTGTGACTAACGCAAAACAACAGAAAAGGCTGAGAAGCCAAAAGGACGTTGTATTCGCTCTTGGTCTCAGTTTTCTCTTCTTCCTCTCTCCATCGCATCACTGCATACTGGTTTGCTCCCTCTTATATATTGCTTTAAAAGCATGCAAATATTTCAGCTCTGTCTCTTCTTTAGGAATTTAGAAAAGGATAATTGCCTTGCTGATATCCTTAAAGCTTACTTCCACTTTCCTCTTTGCTATGGCAATTCTGTCCTTGTTTTCATCATATGATTTTGCTCTCTTTGTATATTTTTCCATTCTTGTGCATGTCTTGTCTAATTACTAATCCCTCTTGAGTTGCCTCTTAGCTCTTGCAAATAGTTTTTCTCTTTGTTTTAGTTCTTACCAAGAATCAACTTCTTCGTGACAGTAGCAGATCTGAAGTAGTTAATCTGTTCTAAAATTAGTTTTAGTAGTATCTACTTATTAGTTGAGTGCCTTTTGAGGATTATAAAACCCAAATCTCGCAGTAGACCTGTTTTTCCTGTAATATAATGTTGAATTTCAAAGTTAGAAATAGAGCTGGACTGTGGGATATATCAATAATTGAATACGATAGTTAATAACAATTTTTATTCTATCTAGTTTAGTTTTGAAATTTATGACTGTAATATTTTGTTATTTTTCAGGTTTTTGAGTTAAATATGGTAACAGGAAAAGGACTGAGTGCACTTTCTTTCCCTTACTTATGGATAGAAAAAGCTGAAATACTAATTCAGCTAGGTTTGTATCAACCAGCAAGACTTCTGCTTTCAGAGGCCCACGCTGCAACTCAGGTACATTAGAAACAAAACAGAAAAAGAAAAATTAATAAAATGTGTAGGAAAAATGTTCATTTTGAGGCAGTCCGTTCCTCATAATAATAACCAAATTGCAAAACCAAACCTTCCCCTGCCCTAAACCTGTGTCATTTGAGTTTCAACATAGATAAGGCGTACATTGAAATATATTGCTCTTAAGTCCAACTTTATGGGAATTGTCTGAAGACTATTTCAGTTTGTGAAGTAGTGTCAGCATCTCTCTCTGCAGTGACCTTGGAAGATGTGTGTATATCCAAACCTTGTTTGTTAAAATAGTTTAGGGATGTTCAAGATTTGCTCATAAGAGACAGAGAGCTCCATCTTCTCAACGTTTTGATCATTTGAAAGTCTAGTTATATCATTTTGAATTTCATTACGGTTTTACTGCTAACTGTGTTTTGATAAACAGCCACTGACACTGAAATTATGACTTAGAATTCTGGCAGATCTGAAATAAGTGTCTGTATGTTCTGCCAAACAAATCCACATTGTCTCGTTATTATGAAGAGTTTACATTAAAGATATTCTTCCTGTATCTACTGTTCTCCATTACAGCTTTCTTCTTGGTTATGGTATGCAGGTTACTGAAACATAATTACTGCACTAAATTCTTTACTTTAAAAAAAATGTAATTATTATCCTGTTATTCCACATAATAATTTTTCTCATGTAAGTAAAAACTGCCTATGTATATTTAGCATGAATCATGAATACTTTGAATAGTCATATATGAATATTGTATTCAGTAATAATGTATGCCTGTTATTAAAGCATGGATTTAGTATTGTACATTGAGAAAAGTTCAAAAGACATTCGGGAGGACACTAATTTTAATGATATAATTTCTTACTTGTATCCTGTATATCTGTATGGTAGTATACTATTTATACTGTGCATATATTTGTCTCTTGTATACTACTAGTATATAGTTTATAACTAGCAACAAGCAGCATTGTACATTTACTGGAGTTCTAGTGTATCTAAGTCCCAGTTCACTAAAAAATTTTTCATCACCACATTTCTTCATCAGATACTAACAACTGACAGCAGATATATACATACTAAATAACAGCAGAAAAATAGCTTATTTAACTTGTAGGGTAGAAGATACGGGAACGTGAAGAAATATAAAGTATATTTGAAGATTTTAAGTTCTTGATATGAAGTAGGCACTTCATGTTTTTGAAAAAAACCAAAGTAATATAAGGAGTAACTAGGAAATTGTACTGATAATTGAGGAAGTACCACTCGCTTCTTATTTCTGTGCCTATTCATAAATTTCATCTAAAATATGAATAGAAGTAAATATGAATAGCAGTAGTAGATCTTTTGTGTATAGATCACATATCTTTCTTCCTAGGAATTGAGGGCCCTGTATGATGTGTCAAGGTGCTTGTACTTATTTGCTGTATTGGCTAACCTGGAGAGAAACCACGGACAAGCTAAAGCACTCCTGGAGAAAGCACAGCTTCTAGGAGGAAATGAACAGTTTTGGTACAACAGTACTCTTAGTCTCATAGAAGCAATTCTAGAGGAAGGGGAAGAAGGAAAACAAAGCATGGTAAGGAAGTTTTTTGGTTTTGGTGGTTGGTTTTTTTGCAGCAGTGATGCCTGTCAGTAAAGAGAAATGTTACAGCCTTTGCATTTTAATAAAAGCAAAAATAGGATAGGATAGAGATTTTACCCACAGGAGTTTAAGATGTTTTTTTGATAAGCTGTATATCCTTCTATTGAAAGAAGAGCAATTGTAATCTCATATATTTAACTAAATCCCAGAGATCATGGTTAGAATGCTTTTGAACTCAGAGAATTCTGTTAACATTGATGTGTTTATTTTCCGTACTTAATAAAGATGTAACTTAAGTATCATTTCCTAGTATGCACTTTCTTTTCAAATATTTAAAATAGTTTTACAAATATTATTTCTAGATTCTGAAAGATACTACTGTAATTATTATATATATTTTTATTAAAAACATTTCCTATTTGACCCTTAACATTAAAATATCCATTTACTATTCAATCCTTAACTTTCATGAGTTTCAGCATAAATATAATCTTCTTGTGTCTATGATGATCTGTCCTTTATTGATAATCTGTGCGAGTCTGTTTTGTATAGAGGGATTATTTTGATTTGGGCCAAATTCAGATTTACAGTGCTTGAAGGACAAAATACCTGGTTACCAGGGAGTATGTTTACTAAGGTTTTACAAGTATAGCTATTGGACCAATCTGTAGCTGAGGTTTTGAGCATCATCTAAGGGCTTTTTCATTCAAAACTGTTAGTTGGGGACTTCTTTTATATCCCCAGGTGGCAAAACTGTAATAGTGTAAGGTTTACTTGTGGATTAATATGCTAATCAGTGTAAGTAAGGATGCAGGAGTCAGTCTCTAAGAGGATGCCTGTGAAATATAGAATCCAAGTGACTGTTTAGGTTAGAGGTCATCTGGTCTAACCCCAGGCAAAGCAGGGGCAATTTTGAGGTGAAGTCTGACCTTATTGTTGAATCAAGTTGCTCTGGGCCATACATGGCCACTTTTCAAATATCTCCCAAAAATGGAGATTCCACGACCTTTCTGGGCCTTTGTTACATACCCTGCCTCCCCCCAGAAAACCCCTCCAGAGACTATGAAGGTGGCCAAACACTGGAACATCTGTTTAGAATTCCCCTTTTTACACGTTGGGTATGTTGCCCCTCATTCTTTTGCTCTGTACCTCCAAGATGAGTCTGGCTTCATCATCTTTTCTCCTTGTGTGTATGTGCTCCATTCAGTTCATCATATCAAAGTATCTAAATCTGATCATAACTCATGCTTTCTAGACTGATACACAGTTGTCAAGAATCAGTCATCTTGTGGAATATTAGGGAAAGATACTTAACACTGTACAAAATTTAAGCTTTCTAAATAACTGTTTAATATTATACACAGACATTTAAAACAGAATTATGCAGTTTCTGGTGTTACCTGCAGGCTTGCGAGATACTGGAACACACTGTAAACGTGCTCAGATCTACTTTACTGAAAAGACCTAACAGACAATCGGAGCTGGGTTTTATAATTACATCCCTTGAAGCCAGGTAACTGTCTTTTCATTAAAATATGCCCAGCCTCTACTATGCAGCTACATCGCAAATATATGGTGATTTTTACTATTTATCTTTATTTTGGTATGGTTTTCTTCTAAGTAATTTACGTTTGTTTGGGTTTTTTTTAAATTTACATTTCCTTTCCAATTTCTTCATTCTTGTCTGTAGCCTTACTACCTGTTCAGTTAGTAAGCTAGTTCAGATACCACAACCTGTTGTGCATAGTTTGTGGTGTAGGTTACCCAAAGGAGCAAGATACATTTGCCTATGCAGAGGTATCTTTGAGCACAGATATTCCTCCAACACTATTGTAGTCTGCAGTATTGACCTACTTCTTCCCTCATTGTGACCCAAGAAGTCTTTTTATGATTTTGGTTTCATTGAAATCCAAGTACAGAGTGCTTAAAATGTGTTGGTAAAAGGAGAGAAGTGTATAACATTTACACTTCCTTCTCTTTACAGGAATGTGGAAATTTTGGGTTAGAAAGGGAAGACTAATAGTCTTCTCAGTTCAGCTATATTTAGAAGACTGATTAGGCCTACGCAGTTTGAATAATTATATATGTGGAACAAGTGTCACCTCAGTTGTAATCTGAAAATATAATATTTTGACTTTTTTCAGGACCTACTATGTTTTGTAGAGCACAGATTAAAGAATAAAGAGACTTTTTATAATTTTATTATAATTTAAAGGAAAGCAGAGAGAAATATGTCTGTTTTGAAACACAGCCTGTGCTTTCTGACTGCTATCTTGTACTTAATTTTTATTTCTAGGAAAACAATTATTCAGATACGTTTTGCCCAAGATTGTATGACAATTAATGCTGAGTCCTGTCAGATGCCACATATGCTACAGGAATGTTACAATAAATTAGTTCAAATTGAGGAGGACTTCTTTCATTGTGGGCATAAAAACTGCAGTGCTGAGATACTGCTAGAACGTGCAAATATTCACAGGTAAGATTATACCTCTGATGAAAAATTTTATTTGAGTTTAATTGGTCCACGAAGTGTATTTTTTACATTTTTATAGTATAATTAAAGATGGAAAAGAGCAAATAATATTGTCAGGTTTTATATCTTGGTGTTATACATCTATTTGCATTCTTGATGTGTTCTGTATTCAGAAAAATACTGTAGAATCAAAAATTCCTTTCGCTGAAGGCAGAGTTAATTGTACATGGTACTAGTGATTTTTGTACTGTTTTTGAGGTCAAAATAAAGTGTCAAGGTCTCTTAAGTCAGCTTTTTGTCATCCTTTTTGTAAAGGCATTTTTGGCAGCCATGCCAGTCATCCTCAAGTAGTTACAGGCTTCTACAATTTTCTGTCTTGAAATGGTTCTCTAGAAATTGCTGCAATAGCAAAAGTGCAAAACATAGTATGCCTTGACTCCCAGCTGTTTTCAAGATGTCCCCTTAAAACGACTGAGATATGTTTTGTACCTGGCTATTCTGCCATTTTTTCCTGGTGAATACATACTCTTGAATATTATCTGCCTTTCTTCTCTTTCTGTCTTGGCATCTTCTTGCATTGCAACAGTACAGTTCCAAGAATAAGACCTTGAAAAAATAATGTGTGAATGTTCACTTTTCCTATTTGAACATTTAGAAAACACATGTACAAAATTAATCTATTTTATATATTAATTAATCTGTTAATCTGATTATTTTATTACATGTGTTCAGTAGTGTTGATAAGATAAAAATAAATGATTCCTTACGTTAGTTCCTTTGGGTTTATATTGGTTTTTTTTTTTCAGGATGATTGCCAAGCAGGAAAGACATGAAAAAGAAAAACATAGTCACTATCTAGATGCTTATAACTTAGCACAGAGGGCAGTATCCAAAACAGAGGAAGTGTTTCATAATGTTTGTAGCTTATTTGCAGTTAATGAGGTACGGAGATATATATATTCTTTTTTTTTTTCTACTCATGGAAACGAAATCTAATTTAGTTGTACTATTCACTCATTCTTGGATAATTCCTGGAAGTCCCAAATGAGATTATCTTCCTATAATGATAGGGACTGTTTGAATATAAAAGGAAATATTGCATGCCAAAAGAATTTACAGTTCAAAAAGGGAAGAAGAGATGAAGAAATGAGAGGATTTGTTTGGTCTTTGTCAATTTTATTTAATTCTAAAATTTGTCTAAGAGCTACAAAAGAAAAAGTCTAAACTTGGAGATACTTTTGATTCTCTAATTACCTCACAAGTTTAGAATTCTCCACAATAAAGTGTTTATTTCTCAGAAGAAAAAAAAAAAAAGGTTACACAGAGCATTATATAAATAAAGAAAGCCTGTCTTCAAAATAATGTATTTTGGGTAGTGAAAGCCTGCAGCCTGCTTTGATAGTGTGTACCATTATTATACTCTAGCATCCAGCTTTTTTTCCTGCTTCGCCTTTTTTAAAGAGCAAGTATTTTTGTGCAGCTATCAAAAGCATTAATATTAAAATTCTGGGTTTATGTATACGTTTGTAACTCCTTTGGAATTAGATATTTGCACCAGGTATATAAAACAGAAAAAGCAAAAACCCAGCTGCTCTTTTTCTATGCAGCTACTTTGATTGCTTTGTAATATATTTGACATTGGAGTTACCTTTTAAATTACTTAAATATCTTCATAGCAGTATCTCTGATCTATTGATGTGATATTGTCAAAATGTTTTCTTCTTTAGTTAAAAGAAATACAACATTCTAACTTCTCATCAGGTAAATTTGCAAAAGTATTTGAAATTAGAATTCTACTTTCCTTTCTTTTGTATTTCAGACTACAAATGTTAGTATCCCATTAATGAGGCAACTAGCTAACAGGAAAATAAGTCTTGTAGAAATTCTTTTGGATATTTTTAATCTTGTTATTACTGAGAAAAAGCTTAAAAAAGTGGGAGAAGCATCGTATCATAAAATTGTGGAGGCATTCATCAGGGGAACTACTGAAGATGATGCAACAGAACAGGTAATACAAAATATTCAGTCCTATGATTTGCATATAAAAGGTATAAGAAAGTTTCCCAGGGATGTTTTCCATAGCAGAACTTCTTCCACTGCTGAGGACATGGGTCCCCAGACCATTCATGTAGTCTTGCAGCAGAGAAAGTTCAAATGTGTGGATTTTATCTTGGGGATGGTTAATTGCGGGTTTTTTTGTTCTGTTTTCTCGGAAAGATTTTGTTTCTCAAATGCAGAGACTTAGAAACCAGTTGCAGGGAAATTACTTGAGGCTTTACAATTGAAGGTTTTGTGTTTGGGTTTTTTTTTTTCATTGTTGTCTCTTCTTTTTAAAACAGTTGGTTTTAAGCAGAACTGCCTAGCTGAGCTGATGAATAAGAGCATAAGACATGCCCCATTGAATCAGAGCAGTAATTCATAGAATCATAAAATCACAGAATGGTTTAGGTTGGAAGGGACCTTAAAGATCATCTAGTTTCAGCCCTCCTGCCATGCACAGGGACACCTCCCACTAGACCTGGTTGCTCAAAGCTCCATCCGACCTGGTCTTGAACACTTCCAGGGATGGGGCATCCACAAATTCTCTGGGCAACCTGTTCCAGTGTCTCACCACCATCAGAGTAAAGAATTTCCTCCTAGTATCTAATCTAAATCTACCATCTTCCAGTTTGAAGCCACTAGCCCTTGTCCTATCACTACATGCCCTTGTAAAAAGTCCCTCTCCAGCTTTCTTGTAGGGCCTCTTCAGATACTGGAAGGCCACTATAAGGTCTCCCCGGAGCCTTCTCTTCTCTACGCTAAACAACACCACCTCTCTCAATGCATCTTCGTAGGAGAGGTGCTCCAGCCCTCTTAGCATCTTTGTGGCCCTCCTCTGAAACCGGTCCAACAGGTCCATGTCCTTTTTGTGCTGAGAACTCCACTACTGGATGCAGTTCTCTCAGGACCCATGGATGAATCTCATCAGGTCCCATGGATTTGTGCACATTCAGGTTCCTTAGACAGTCTTGTACTTGATCTTTACCTACGGTGGGCGGCTCTTCATTCTCACAGCCCCTGCCTTTGCCTTCTGTGACTTGGGTGATGTGGTTAGAGCCCTTGCCGGTGAAGACTGAGGCAAAAAAGTCATTGAGTACCTCAGCCTTCTCCATATCCTGGGTGACCAGGTCTCTCGATTCATTCTGGAGAGGGCCCGCATTGTCCCTAGTCTTCCTTTTATCACTGACGTACTTGTAGAAGCTTTTCTTGTTGCCCTTGATGTCCCTGGCCAGATTTAATTCTATGGAGGCTTTAGCTCGCCTAACCTGATTCCTGGCTGCTTGGACAGTTTCTCTGTATTCCTCCCAGGCTACCTGTCCTTGCTTCCACCTTCTGTAGGCCTCCTTTTTCTGTTTGAGTTTGTCCAAGAGCTCCTTGTTCAGTCCTCTTGG
>VFFE01000565.1:25626-109379 GCA_008921705.1 Burhinus oedicnemus | reverse complement strand
GGGAGGGAGAATGTCCCAGTTCTCATGGTTTTGTTTGCTCATTCCTTTAATGACTCTTTAAGCATGTCAGAGTTGAAGAAGGAGTGTGTCATGAATCTTAGGCAACTTCTTTGTCAGGTTGTATGCTGTTCAGCTCCACCATGGGGTTCTTCTCTACAGGTGATGTGGGGCTGGCTTCTGCTCGTCCTTCAAAGCCCCTGGAGATGTCTTCAAAAGTCCTGCCCTTGGTCTCTGGCACTTTGAAGAATGTGAAGACAAAGAAGATGACCAGGAAAACAAGGAAGATGAGGAAGACATAGGAGCCACATAGTTTCTGCAGGGAGGACAAAAAGCAGGAGGTTTTAATTTGAAAAGTTCATAGACCTAAATGCAAGGTCATTTGCTGTTGACAGGTCAAAATTCTAATACCTTTCTCCAACAATGCCCTTACTGACTTTTTCTCAACACAGCATTGTTTAAAATGAAATCAGGTTCCTGTGGGCTTCTGAAATGCTTTTATGTTCCTGGGGGTGACCAAAATTGAGACTTTTAAAGCAAAAGTCTGATGTACTAATAAAGATGCTCTTCCAACTATTTATAAGCTACAAGCAGTTAAGACAGCAGAAGTAAGCCACAACACAACCTTCAATAACAATCAGAACACAGAATCAGGGACCTCTGAAGACTGACCAGCCTTCTGGTCAAAGCAGGGACAACTTCAAGAGAGAGCAAGTTAAGGGTCATGCAGTCATCTTTTGAAGTCTCCAAGGACAGAGATTCTACAACCACTCTGGACACCTATTCCAATGCCGCAGCACACTCACGCTGCTCTGCAAACTGGATCCTTACCTCTGCATAGGGGAAGAGCATTCCCACTAGGAAATTAGAGGTCCAGTTGGAACAACCAGCCACTGCCATGGCTGCAGGCCGTGGGCCCTGGCTGAAGAGTTCTGCCACAATGAACCAGGGGATAGGGCCAGGGCCAATCTCAAAAAGAGCCACAAAGCCAAAAGTGGCAACAATGCTGATGTACCTGATCCACTCCACAACATCCTGCAAGGGAATAAAACGTGATCAGCTGCAATTTGAGGCAAACATGGCATAACACAATGCCATCTCCAACGTCACAACTTTTTCAGCTGCACTGTGAACACTGGCACAGTTTCTGCCGTTAGGAAGTTGCATTCTCCACTGCACAGTCAGCTCTAACCCCAGCCTACAGGGCAGAATTGCAGGGCAAGGCAGCTGTATAGTCTTATAGGTCTCCTGCTGGGGTCATCTTGGACAAGAACACTAATTACTTACCTTTAGAGCTAAAGCGATGGTCATAAGAACAGCACACACAGCCATACCACCCAAACCAACTAAATGGAGGGTCCTGCGCCCTGCACGCTCCACTAGAAACAGCTAGAAACATGGCAGAAGGAGAAAAAAAAAAATCTGTGAATTTGAGCAAGGGAGCCTCTTCAGCTCTTGCTACCAATGTGCCCTGCACTCCTTTCTTTTATCTGCCTGTAGCCCTCAGTGCAAGTGGTGATTTCAGTACAGGTCACCAGACTGCCCCATCCTTAGCAGTTTTTTTTTCCTCTCTGGTTCTTGCTACTGCCTTCTCTCATCATCTCCCTGTCCCCCCGCCCCCCCATGCACTCCTGTTCACCCTCCCTTTCTTCTAAAGTGGTAATACCTCTTTCTCTCCTCTTCTCCTCCCACAATGCTTTTAATGTATTCTTTTCTTTGCTTTTATAGGCCGTTTCCTAGCCTAATGTTTTGCCACAGCCTGGCTACTTGTCTTCAGTCACACCTCCGAAAAAAGCCCAGTCAGACAAGTTACCTCTCACCACAAGGCCCTGTTCCACTTACCGACACAACAGTGAAGACTGTGTTTACCACGCCAGCTCCAATAGTGGCATACACAGGCTGCGTGATACCAGCTCTTTCAAAAATCCCTGTAGAATAATAGAATACCTGGGAAAAGAAGCGAAAGTTGGACACTGTCATGATTCCAGTATTTGAGACAGTGTCCCTCATTCTCTGCCTAATGGCTTGCATGGCCAACAGGGAGTTTCTAACAAGCACTCAACAGTATAAAACAACATACTTCCAGTTAAGGTTCATTCACTTGATGCAAGACTGCAATGTCTTGCCAAGGTGTGTGTGTGAAAAGTGAAAGTCAGTATAATCTCCACCCTCCGTCTTAGCAATCTCTGCAATATCACAAAACAGTGACCTACAGTCGAGGCACAAAGAGGCTTCTGGAAGCACAGTTCTCTCAACATTAGTGGGAAGTGCAAGTGTAGCCAGAGATAAGGGAGGCTCAGCAGATGGGACAGACAATAACTCACAGCATTGATGCCTGAGAGCTGTTGGGAGAGCTGCAGCATGATGGCAATGATAATGGCTTGACGGTAGTTTGGAGAACGGAAGAGCTCTGGCACAGTTGCTTTCTTTTCCTGGGACATTTTAGCACTCTCTTCTTTCATCTCCAGGATGTCTTGAGACACATCATGTGTACCACGGAGCTTCTGAAGAACTGGAGGGAGGAATAAAAAAATGCCAGGTATAATACACCCATGACCAATAGGTTCCCCTCACCCTGCCCTGCTATTTCAGGGAGGGCACACTGGGAAGACTGGACCACTTGCCAGTCAGTGTTTGGGCCTGCTGCATGGGAAAGACGTGCAGCCTTGCTCATCCTTTCAACCCAGAGGTCAGGATGTTGTGATCAGCATGGAAACCAGGCCCAGGCCCTGCTCTTGTTGCTTGATCTCTAAACTTACGTTTGATCCCTAATTCTGCTCACACGTTTGCCAGAGCTGACTCCAGCCCTCTGCAGTAGGAGAGGGAAACACCCTCCAAGCTCGTTGTTAAACATCAGCCTATTTCCTGACTTTCAGGAGGAGCTGACAGCTGCAGGAGTTGGCCCTGCTACATCCCACCAGGCCAGGTGCCACTCCTCACATCTTAATCCCACCTGGAGTCTCTGTTGGGATGCCAGGTTTCTCACACCTCCTGGCACTGGTGCAACCTAAAGGATGGGAGGGTAGGCCTGGTGCCCTCTGGGAGTCACACCCTGATCCATCACAGGCTCCAGAGTCAGTTCTGGCCTCCCACGCAAGTTCAGTACGGGCTGGGAGCCAGAATACAGCCCTGCCCCTTCACAGATGAGTTCTTACCTGCTTGTGCTTTCTCTTCCTCCATCTTATTGATCAATAGGAAACGAGGGCTCTCAGGGCAGAAAAGAAGAGCCACACACTGCAGGATGGCTGGAAGGATCGTGAACCCCAAAAGCAGTGGCCAAAGTGCTTCAGTCCCCATGATTCCCTCCAGGCCAAAGATCTACACCAAGAATTGGAGAGAAAGAGTGTGATGTAAATACTCAAATTCCTCACCCACACCAGTGAGTATGACAGGACAACATACCGCAACCTGACAGCAAGTACAGCCCACCTCATCCTCCCCCAGCCATCCTTTCACCTGAGGGCTGGATCAGGTTGTGTCAAGCCTACCTGGGCCACCAAGATGCCCACAACGATGCCCAGCTGGTTGAGGGTGCCAAAGGCTCCACGAAGGCTGGTTGGTGAAACCTCACTGATGTACATGGGCACAAAGCCAGTGCAGAGACCACAGAAGAGGCCAATAATGAAGCGGCCAATAATCAGCATCTCCACTGCCTTGGCCATTTTAGAAAAGGCCATGAGAGTGCCACCAGCAAAGGCCAAGATGTTCACCAGTAGCATGGAGTTCCTCCTGTCAGGGTAAAGATGTGAAGACTGAGACTAAACTGGCAATACAGTGGGAAGGAGTAAACCTATCCATGACTCCCCTTCTCAGGGTGGGAAGAGAACAGAGTAATACCTGTTCAGCTCCTGCCTTGGCCTGCAACCCTTTCTTTTTGCAGCCCATACATTCTTGCTTCCTCCCCAGACACCTCCTCCTCCCTTCCTCTCACCTCTGCCCTCTTCCTCCATTGTAGAAGGGAAAAAATCCCCTAAAGGCTTGGATCCCTCTTCCCAACATACCTGCCAAATCTGTTGACGAACAGGCTGACTGAGAAGGAGCCAATCATACCTCCTACCGAGAAGATGGCCACAGAAAGGGACCACAGAGACGTGAGGAGCTCCGGGGAGACAGCCTCCCCACTCCGTTCTGAGAGGGTTCTGTTGAAGAACCTCTGGATGATCTGCAAGAGAAACCAGGTGGGGACAGAGTTACAATCCAGTAGGACGCATTTTGCACTGGGGGAGTGGGGAGTTTACTTCTGAGGTCCTCCTTCTGTTTTCAGGGAGGCAAGAAGCAAGGATAGACCCTAAAAGTTCAGCAGACAGCAACAAGTCATACAAGGGGAAGATGAGGGTGCAGAAAGAGGATGTTTCATTGAAAAGTTCAGTAGACAGCTAACAGTATGATGAGGGAGAGATTGCTTTACTGAACATGGGGGGGTGGGCCAGTGCTTATTAACGAAAACAGGCTTATCTTCTGAATGTTTATGGATGATGTGAGTCACTGGTGGCACTTGGGAGAGGGTATGAGACAGATGGGAGTGAGAGGGAACAAAAAAACTTGACCAGAGAACAGAAGGGAACATTTCTGGCAATACCAGAATTCTGGCAGCAGGGACGGGCTTTCTGGGTTGCAAATAGTTTAAGAGACACAGAAAGTTTCACTGAGGTAAGCATGAAAAACTACAGCATTATGCAAAACAATCCTTTGCTGTCCCATGGGGATGTGACAGGGCTGTGTTGCTAATTTCCAAGGCATCCTCTTTGATAATAAGGGAAATTCTGCAAGGGCTGAGTGGGACACAGCCTCAGAGTGCCTGCCCCCAGCAGATGGCAGCAGGACATAACGTAGAGAGGACATCACCCACCCCCCCTCCCCCTCAATGTGTGATGTGACATCTATTCCCGGAGTCAGGGTGGATGTGGTATTGGTGACTCAGTTCCTGAGAGAGAAGAACCATCTTATAGTTACAAGAAAACCACGTTTCTCATTTTCTTCATCTCTGCTCTTCTTTCTTAGGCTACGGTCATGAGATGCTTCAGTCAGAGTGCCCCAGTCATAACCCTTTTAAAAGCATTGAATCTACACTTAACACAAGGAATGAATAAACAAAAAATAAACAAGCCTGAGATGGTCCCTGAGGTAAACTAAACTAAAGCAACAGTAATCTCTACCAACTGTTTTCTGCATGCTGCTCTCTACGTTCCTTCTGCCATGGCTGGTTTATTCGGATTCAAAACTGAAGTGCCTCACATTCCTCCGTGCACCAAATACAGACCTACCAGAAAACGGCAGATGGAGCCCTCCTGCTCCCTCTGTACTCCTCATTAACAGAATCAACGTCTCTGCTTGCTTGCTCTCTCTCCTCCCCAATACTTTGCGCTTCCTGTCCATTGTTGTAGTTGAGAAGGTGTTTTGAATATCTTCTTGACTTCATAAGCCAGAACTAAATTAGCAGCTGCTTGGGAGACAGCTCCTCTCCTTTCTGCACCTTTGTTTTCCCATCAGCCCCTCAACTCATACCATCTTCTCAACTCATTCTCCCACTCACCTTCTCAGGAGCATTGATGACACCAGTGTTGTACCCAAACTGGAGAGATCCAATGGCAGCAATGGCAACAGCATAGATAAGGGGTGCTGTGATTTTCTGTGGAGAGAGAAAACAATTAATTAAATAATTTGGTTATTCATGCTTTCTACACAACTTGAGTTTCTCTTCAGCATAAACAGCAACTGCAGCTCATAGGTGCCATGTGCAAGTGCACCAAGGGCAGGGAATGGGCTTTTTTTTTTCCAGCAAGGGTGGGTACCAGTAACAGAGACTCTGGAAAGGGAGATGCAGCAGGAAAAAGTTCTATGACTAGAATTAGGAGAGCCTGTCACAACCCCCTCTTTATTATCTCCCAACCTTCATCAACTATAATCAGCTCATTAGTAATGAATACACTGGCTGCATTAGTGGCTGTTATTTTGGGTTGATCTGCTTTACAGAAAAGCTTTTGCTGATCTCTGGTATGTCATGAAACAAGGGTCTAACTCTTCCCTGTGCCAACTGACAGGTTCCCATAAATTGTGTCTCAGATCTGCCCATGAGCTATACTGGCAGTCACTCCTAACAGTTAAAACGTGCACTCTTCAGCAACAGGCTTGCTTTACCCAGGCTAGAGTTTCCCAGCCCAGCCCCAGGGTACCTGGCAGGCAGCCTGCCTCACAGAGATGGTGACAGCAGTGCTGCCAACCTTCCCATTTACTTTTCTTGAAGCTGTGGCAATACTTGGTATTTTAAATGAAGCACAGTCCCCAGAATCTGAGTATATGTGAATCTCTGTTTGTTAAAATAAAAAATGCTAAGCCTTGAGAGCCATAGAGGAAGCTTGAAGGTCCAACCTCAGAAGGCCCACAGACTGAGAAATTTAAGTGTTGGTGAAAAGCATCTGATATTTTCTATGTTTTTAAAGCTTGTGGCATTTAAGCCAGATCTGTGTTAGGGAGGTGTGGGGGAGCAGGTGACTCAGGAGTTGGCACTTAGATGGCCAGTGCTTGAGTTGGCACAATTTGGAAATACCATTTTTTTGTCTCAGAAGGGATTGGAAGCTTTTCAAAAATGTTAACAGTCCCTTTTCCAAGGCTTTCCAATTATTGTCCTAAGGCTAGCAGAGGAGAGAAAAGTACTCTGCGGGGCCTACTGTCACAGCTCTTCCAGTCTCTCACTTTCTGGCTCAGCTCCAGGAACAGTGGCTCCCAAGGCTGCCCAAAATTTTTGCCAATAGCCTTCTGCCAGCGCTCATACCACCTTTACCAATCTTTCAAGCCAAGCATGTAGGTGCTTCTGGCCTGCACAACACTCACACAGCTACCAGTTAGGCCCCAGTAAACAGAAACTGGGGAAGTTACTCTCAGGCATGGTTTCCCCCCACCTACATCATGTAAATGTCTCCAGCTGAACTCTCTTCGTGCCGAGGTTAGTGATGGAGACAAAGGGGACAAGGTCCTTTTCTTGCAGGGGACAGATTATTCCCGAGGTAGCATTCACACCTGAACACAACCCTAGGTGCTCTAGGCCTCCTCCCTGCTACCCTGTGACCGCTCCCCTCATTTTTGTCGCAAGGAACTTTGGCACAGAATCACAAGGACACAGCTTTTTCAAAGTCTCTGGATGCCTGTAAAAGGGCATTAAGACATCTAAGCACTTTTAGGACTCTAGGCCAGGTCATCCCTAGTCAGCAGGTATAGCAAAGCTGAGGACAAAACCTAGCCCTCCATATTTTCAACAGTGACTCAACACAAGGGCGTCTTTCCCCCCAGGGCTCTGCTTTGTCATGGCTTGCAGTGGTCATAGCTGGCCTTTTTCTTCCGGGTACAGCAGGCACCATAGGGTACCTCCTTTGTGGTACCCCTTACCTACATGGTACATACATAAGCTATAAGGAGGTTAGTTCTTCTACCACTTTCACACTCCCTTCTCCTGGCTGTTGCCTGCTATTCATCTCCTACCCAGCCTCCTACCACCTAGAACGTCACATGGCCTGACCCATCCCGTTCAGTGAGCCAGACCATGATCTAATGTATGGTTCATTTGTTACTGCTGGAAGAGCCTCACTTCCCAAAAGGCAAACAGGGAGTTCAGAAACAGTACAGCTACACCTACCCTATCCACAGGCTCAAGGCTGAGGTCTATACACCAGCAAGGAATTCAAACCACCACCCTTCCCTCCAACCACAGACATCAGCAGCGTTCATTATCCAGGAGATGCTTCTCACCAGCCCCCCTTCTCCTTCACTGACTAGAACCTCTGAGCAGTACAACTTGTTGAACCCAGGCTAAAGCAGCCTCCCAGCCCTCCTCTGAGCGACCTTGACCAGATGCTCTCCTTTCCTCATCTTCTAACACTACCCGCATCTCCCATCAATATGGCGGTGAGGGCCCCGGGCTTCCCTGATTCTGCTGCTCCTGTGCAGCTGTAATCCCCCCACATCCTGCATCGGGTTCTGCTGGATGTTTGCCGTCTCTCGCTTTCCTCATGCCTGCCTGCTTTTCTCCCTTGATGCATTCAAACACACGCAGTCATTAGCTCACTCCACTGGCGCACGCCTCACTCGTAGCTGCAGCTGAACTATTATACCGAGAAAGGTTCTGTCCCCTGCTCTCCAAGGAGAAAAGGGGAAAGGAAATGCTTTGCTTTCTTCTTGAAATTGAAAGATACCTTTACTACAAGCCAGACGACCACAAAAAATGCCTTTAAGAGTAACCCCCCCCTTTTAGCGTCATGAAGCCTGGGCCAAACGAGTGCTGCCCTGCCAGCAAAAGAACCCTCGTGATGAATACAATAAAATACGACAGCATCATGTGGATCATCAGGCCACACACGCGAAAACAAATCAATCTTGCGATCTGCAACAACGCCTCACAAACCGCGTGTGCCCCCCTTCCCCCCCCCGCAGACGAGGCTTTTCCCGAGTCACCCGCTAAAGCACCGCAGCAGCGGCCTGCCGGCACCACAGACGCATCCATCTTCACCACGACCAACAGACACCCGGCGGCAGCGGACAACAAGGCGGCGATGAATCCTCACCACCCTCCAGTCGCGACCACATCCCCCCATCCCCGACCCTCCGCCAAAACGCCCGGGGAACCCGAGCGACGGCTGCCCGCCGGCGACCACGTCGCACCGTCCGCAGCGCTGCCAGCGGCGCGGGGCGGGGGGGGGAAAGGAGAAGAAATCCGCGCTCCCTCCATACCTTTTTGGCATCCATCGTCGGCGGCGAACAGCGAACAACTGGCGGCGAACGGCTGCCGGCCAACGGCTGCCGCTGCCCACCTAACGGAACCCGCGAGGAGGCGACGGCTCCGCCCACACAACGCGACTGCCGCGAGCCCACGCCTTCTCCCCGCAGGAGCCGGCGGATTTATGGCCTCTGTTGTGGGAGGGGGCTGGTGGGCGGGGTCGGGGAGGGGCCCCCTGCTCGCCTCCAGTTCCCCCCCCAAAAAATAACCAAAACGCTCCTCTGAGGTCTGACTTTCCTCTGAGCACTTTCTGACTTAAAACTGACATCAGCGGCCTTCCGGCCGCGTGCGTGCCGAGCAGCCGGCCTGCCATGGTGCGCCCGCAGGGCGCCTGGGGAAAGTCACGAGCGTGGAGGAGCGTTTACCACGCTTTTGATGCCAGGCAAACGGTGGCTAATGGTAGAATACCGGTGACTGGCACGAAAGGGGCCGCATGACATCAAGCTGTTCCCGGTCTTCGAGTCGGAACAGCAAGGCAGGCAGCCAGGGGCGCAGGGACGGCCCCAGGGACAGCACGGGCAGGAGCCTGCGGAAGCCAAATGCTGTGCTCTGTTGTGGATGCTTTTCCCACCTCCCGAAGTTCTGGATAATTTGGGGGGTGGGGGGTGGAATTTTTTGGTTGGTTGGTTGGTTGATTTTTCAAATATATTTTCCCCACAAAGCTAGAATCTATGCGGGCAAAGCTTGAGTTGTGACCCTGCAGCTGTTACCCAAACTTGTACCTTTTCAACCAAACTGCGCTACTGTGCTTCATATTTAGTTGTTGTCAAATAGACAACAGGCCAAACAATTGCCAGACTCCTCCAGGGGAGTAATGAAGAGCCGTACTTTGAATCTCGGGCCAAACAGCAGCTCAGAGGGCAGGGGGAGAAAGACACTTTTTCGTTGTTAGGAAAATTATCTTGGGAGCAGCCGTCACTTTCGTCACCAGATTCTGGGGAACTGGAACGAGCACATTTTAATTTTACTTCTGCTGTTTATTTAGCGTGGTCACCCGACCACACATAACTGGAAATTAACAGGGCAAGTGGGGTGACACTTGCTCTCACTCCCTTCACGGGTATTTGTGTGGTGGTGTTAAAATGCCATTCCCAACAGAAAAACAGTTGCGTGGAAGGGCAGGGGAAGCCTGCACAGCCCTCTTTCTTAGGCTCTGTGACAAAAGCTGGTCCGCACACTCACAAAGGAGCACAGAGAGACAATGGCAGGAGGAGGAGCCCAGACGACACCCTGTCCCAGCTACTCCCCAGGCCCATCACAGGAGCCATCAGCACATCAAAAGCCCCATTTTCACATGCCCAGAGGAGCACTGGGGCACAATGGCAGGTGGCAACCCAAATTAAGGACTCGGAGGAAGCGACACCCTGCCTGGGCCCGTCCCTCCCAGGGCTTCCCAAGGAGAGCCATCAGCCCCATTGTCCAGGTGTGAAACCCATCACGAAGACTGAACGGCTGGAGCACCTTTCAGAGTCGGAGAGAGGGAAGGTGCTGCATACAGGGGCACCGGACACATTACAGGATGCAGGGGAAAAGCATTTTGGGATTGCATAGGACTTATTATGGGATGTTTGGGGGAGGAATCAAAGCGGGGAAAGAGAGGGAGAAAGGGGAAAAAAGGGCCAGTTGCATATAAACTGTTGGCTGGCCAGCAAGTGCACTTGTCCAGCCTTGTCCTGCACTTGATCAGCAAGTCTGTCCTATCTAGTTATTTAATTCTATTTCTAATTCTTTTCCTTGGTGAGGTACTCTCTATTTGGGGGGTGTGTGTGTGTGATGTGGTGTGTATGGGAGTCTGAGCGCCAGGTCACAGGGGCCCGTGTGCCTGTGGTGCAGCGAGTGCAGGCGTGCAGGTGAAGCTGTGAGCACTAGTAACGATCCAGCTGGACCAGCCAGCAAGCAGGTGAAGTGGCCTGGGAGCCGGGGGGGGTGCCTGTAAGCAAGGAGCTGCCTATTGGAGGGATCAGGGTAGTCTCAGTCAGCTGCTGGAGAGACCATGAGGCCTGGGTGTCTTAGGGGTGAGCCCTACTGGTGTCTGTGTCTCTAAGGGTGAGGCCATGGCAGGTTGGCTACTGGAGGAACCAGGGGAGTCCTGGCCAGCCGTGCACACGCACGTGTGTGTGTGTGTGAGTGATGAGGTCTGTACTAGCAACAGGAGTGGGGCTGAAGCCTTGGGGTCTCATATTCCCGGGTGCCAGCAACTGGGGAGACTGGGATCCAGGGGCAAACTGAGTGTCTGAGCCCAGCTCCTGGAAAGATCCACCTTATACACATGTATATATTTTTATATATATATATATATATATTCCCACTAGTGGACCTCTGTCCTGCTCAGTCTGGGAGGGGAACAGAGTGAGGCCATCAGTGCTCTCTGTGTTTGTGTAAATGCTCTGTGTGTATGTGTAGATCTGGGTGGCGGCCATGTATATATGTGGCATATATGTGTGTGTGTGTGTGCATGTGCCTGCTGGGAATACAGACTCAGCCTTGCTACTGGCTGCACCTGGAAGCAAGGCACTGAGGCTGCCTTGACTCTATCAGGCTGTCAGATCTGGCCCTAATTCCCTAATATGCTTTGTTTGACTAATCTTGGCTCACATTTATTTTTCATTTCCCTATTTCCTATTATTTTCCATTTGTTTGCAAGTATAGCAAACTCCACCTTGAATCTGATCCCCAGCTGTCTCAAACCCTGGCATTAGGTCTGGAAATACTCATTTAATGGTTAGTGTGGGAAGTTGCCATATTTGGGGAAGCTCTAAGCATTTCCAAATTTCAGAAGCAATCTTCAGACTGTGCAAAGCATTCTTCTGAAATGGCCTTATTCCTAGTTTGTTCTTGATCCACGTGACTCTGTTGTAAGTGCTGCGCAATCCAAACTTCAAGATTAGATTAAATACATACGTAGCTACCAGTCCAACTTAGAAGCAATAAGAGTTTAGCTGAAAATTAAATCTCTAGCACACGATGCAGAACACAGTAGGTGGCACTTTACAGAACTGGTGGAATAAACAGCAGTAAGAAAGAGACACAAGCTCAAAATGCAACACTGGAAACCACAGTTCCCTAAGGAATGTGAGGAAAATACATCCTCCCATTTCAGTTAGTTTTGCCCCAGTCTGAATTCGTCTGCTGGTGCTCAAATACTTAAATTTGAAGTTTGCATCACAGCCTGTTCTTCCTAAATATCAGTTTTATTTCTGTCCTAGGACACATACCTACCTCCCACACCACAGCTAATTCTTCTGAAGATCAGCTGTTGGGGGAAGTACCTTAATACCTTCTTAGCAGAGCTATCTGATACTGCACCAACTAAAACTATCCACCTAGTCTTTCTGTGAATATAACACTCTTGTACTATGCAAAGTGCATTAACTGCACTAGGATGGAGGCCCACTAGAGGTGCCACTGGCCAGCCAGACATTTGATCTCTAAGGGAAAGGCCAGGAAGAACCAGCCCCAGTTAGAACTTGATGCTGGCTGCCCCACATTAAACACCAGTATCCTAACTATGGAGCTAGGGGGGTTGGGAAAGGCTCATATTTTGCTTAACAAGGTTTTTTTCTTTTTAGCTTTGAGAAGACTTGCATGTCTAAACTAGTGCATGCCAACTAATGTTTCAATTCCAGGGAACTTACATTTTCAGAGGAAAGCTGCTTTGATTTGAGAATGCCTATTTAGCATTAAGCAAGAGCCCCAAAAATGGGCAAGCATGTTTTTAATTTCAATTTATCCCAGAGGCTGGAGCTGGCAAGTGACCCCACAGAAGCACCTTGCTGTGGCTTCTTGAGAACATCAGTAGAGCTCCAACAGGCACAGTTCTCTGGCAAACACATTACACATATACAAGGCCTTGGCTCAAGGGACAAATGGGGAGAAGGTGCAAGAAATTAGGTGCTAAAAAAAAATAATAAAATTTCTGATCCTGTCCACACCTCCACAACCTAAGAGGAACAGAGACTGATCAACAGGGACTGATCAACCACAGGGTCATCAATCTGCTGTCCAAGCTCCTGGCAAGCTATATTTCACCTTACATTTGCTGCTTTGTCATATCTGCCCAACTTACAGTTCAGTGGTGCTGCCCCATACCGTGAAGCTCATTCCAGACTCTATCTTTCCCCTCCAAGTTTAGTGAATCCTTTCTCATGTTTCTTATTATTTTGCCTGGAGAACAAATTCTTCAGAGATAAGAGGAGCAGGGACAAGGAGGATTATTATGCAGTGTTTGCCTTGAGAGACGATTTTGTGCTTTTCTGATTGTGTTTATAACAAAAGAGCATTCAGAACAAAGGAGAGAGAATGAGAGCCAGCATGGGCCAGATGCTTCCCCCACAAGCCATGAGCAACTTTTATTGTTGAGAGGAGCTGAGAAGGAGTGGGAAAAAAGAAGGAAAGATAAAGAGAGAAACAAGATGATGGGTGGGGAGTAGGTTGGCCCGTAGACAACAGGAGGTTAAGAGAGTGAGAAAAGAATCAATGGAGAGACAGAAGGCACAAACAAAAAGAAAGGAAAAGGCATAATGAGAAGATTAGAAGGGTAAGGCAGAGGAATAAAAGAGAAAAGGAAGGAAAAGGCAGCAGCAAAGTACCAGAGAAAAAGAGATAACAGGTGAATAGATAGAAAAGATGAACACACAGAGGGAGAGGTACAGGAGGAAATTGCAGAATTACCCAACTAGGAGAGCATAGACACAAAACTGAAGAAATCATGGCATTAAAACAAAATGACCTTTAACCTCTGCCTTCTATTACGGTGAAATGTAGGTTGGAGTTAATGCCTCTGAAAACTTTCCTAATTAACCTAGTCGATTAATCAAATCACTGAAGTCAAAAGTTTTTAATACTTTAACAATCGCTTGCAAAGGGGAAGTAAAGTTTGTAAAAAAAAAAAAACCAACCCAAACTCTGCAGAAGGGGAAGTAACCTTTGTAAAAAAATGAATAGTTCTGCAGAAACCAACACACTGGAGGGTAAACCACGAGCAACAGCATCATACTGAAAATTCTGTTTCCTGTACCTAACTCAGTGCTATGTGAGAGACGTGACAACCCCCAGAAAGTCATCTAAGGTTTCCTAGTCCTGCTTCCCATAACAATTCAGGCCTTGGAAAAAGATTCCTGCCCAGCATCTAGGCCACAAATCTACTTTTTTCTGATTGATGTTGCCTGGGCAACCAGGCTTCCTAGCAAAGAGAGGAGTTAATATCTGTGCATTTGCCTTTTTCTTGTGCTACCTATTTATCTTGTTTTATTCTAAGATTCGTCCACATCTAAGAATAGTGATAATAAAGTATGTGAATGTGACTCATGGAGAATGCTGTGAATATATTGTTTCCATAAGCAACTGCCTTTCTTACGATCTCTCTCAGTTTCTGCCTCCTTTTCTCTGGAATGTACAGGCAACAGGTGAACTACATCTGAAACTGCACCAAAGCCCACAGGATGTGCAGCAGCTGAGGAGGTGGAGGCACCAGCAGAGCTGTGTTGGGAGCTCAGGGGTGAGCTAGCACGAGGCTGCAGGGCAGGAGTGAGAGGCTTTGGCCAAAATATCTGTGGTGAGGTTTTTTTTATATATCAGCCACTGCATCTCACCGTGGTTTTCTCTACCTTACGCAAGAAATTGAATTTGAAGGGCAATGTAAGAAATCAACGTGGCTAATGAAGCTCAATTCAAATCCATCAGCAAAAGTAGAGAAAAAAAATTGAACCGAGGAGTAAAATTACAAAGACAATTTCTTAGCAAAGTCCTGAGCAGTAGCATTGCAATAGGAAAATAAACCCAGTTCAGGAGAGTGTTGGGCTGTTGGTCGGTTCATGAAGAGGCCTGGAGAGGAACAGAAGGTACGGGATAGAAGGAATTAGGATTGCCATTCAGCTGAGACCTCAGATGACCCTTCCCTCCTTTTCCTGAGGGCTGAAAAGCACATGCATAAGGAGTGAGTTGTTTTTGATGGGTCTTCATAAAACTAATCTTTACTTCATATTTCTCAAGAAAATACTACAGTCAAATGGAAAAGTGTTATTTCTTAAGGAGGGGAAACAATTTTTCTCTGGAAGACATAAAAATAATCTCTCTTTGGTACGTGCAGGGCACTGTGCCAGCCTGACGAAAGGATGACGGGAAGTTTGATGAATTCAGCTAGACAATGTTCTCTAGCTGCTTAACCAGCTGCAATGTTTCAGTCACACAGATACTGATCAGAAAGCATAGGCTTCCTCACAGCAGCATTTTATGCCTAGCCTGGTCAATCCAGTACCCATGCAATAGGTGCTGGGGCATGCTGCCTGCTGGCACATGGAGCCAGTCTGGGCCTGCACACCACGGCACAGGGTGGAGGCGTTTCACCAGGGTATGATACCTTATCTCATGTCCCCATTTAGGCATACTTCTCACACCCCAGCATTCGTAAGAGAAAAATACGCAGACAGACAGCACATACACGTACAGTATGCAGAGCCGAACCCACCCACTATACATACCCACTCCCCAGCAAATACACACATTAGACATACATATATTGACTGAGCAGCTCAGAGACAGAAACACACTGACACATAACTGGGCACAAGCAGAGCTGCAGATTCACAAACACCACTTCTGGAGGTATTTCTCATTGAGCCACATTCTGCTCCTGAGTACCTGGCCCGACTCACACTACGTTTTCCAGCACTGGCATGAAGGAAGGGTTGTAGCGTGGGGTGGGGGAGGGAGCCGAGACTGTGAAAATGGCTCACTGACATCACATGGGTTTACAGCAGCAGGACTCGCAGGAAAGAGACAAAGCCTCTGGCTGACCCATCTCGGCTCCCCTCGTTGTTACAGTCTAAAATTAGCTGCTGTTGAGCTGGAAACATATGGGCAGCAGGATCTGAGCCTCTTCCTCTCCCTGTGCGGGTTTGTTTCACCTTATGGGCTAACAACGGCTAAGCCAGTCTAGTGCACAGGAGTTTATCACTCCTCTCCCAGCAGGAGATGCTCTGAGCTGCCCTGTAGCAGTGCTTCCCTCTCCCCGCCAAGTACAGCACCCCACACTTGCTGCTTAGGAACCAGGAGCACAAGGAGCAACCCACGTAGGACGAGAAAGAGAACAAAGTGAAGAGTGCTCCAAAACACAACACACTGCTCCTGTGCTGAGATCCAGGCGGAGCAGACAAGGAAAGATGGATGAAACCCACCTTTATGAAAAGCCGACTTATGCAGCCAGGCCCACTTTGCATTGCCAGCAGGGTCAGCCACCAGAAAAAGGGCAGGAGGAATCCCAGCATGCAGCCTCATCATCCCATCCCAGCAGTTCTGCCCCACTTCCCCTTGGAAACAGAGTGCCAGCAAGCCAGAGTGGGCATCTCCCCTAAGCCACCTCCTCATTTTATATAGACTCTTTTCAGGGGAAGACCACGCATTTCCTGATTCATGCTCTCTATCTCTTCCCCAGCCTCCTTCCTCACCCCCCAGTGATGCTGCCCTGCTCATGCAAACCCATCTGGCTCTTGCATTGCTCTCTCTGGGCGCTCCACACACCTTATGTCCTCCCCCAGGATCATTCCTGCACTCTTTCAGAGCTCACTTGCACTCCTACATGCATGTGTATCTGCTTGCCCATGGCCCTCCTCATCTTTCTGAAAACTAGAGTGGTTACATTCAGCTAGCCTCTCTGTGCAAGGATGCTGTGTACACAAATGCTCAGGTGTATTTCTATGGGCTGGTGGAGGATGCTCTGGAGCCTGTATTACACTTGTAGTTCTATATAAAATGTTCATATCTGAGTACTTTATGTGCTGATACATAAACAGATATGTAATGTGTGCTATTGCATGCCTGTAACAAATACTAGCATGTCTGAGATTACCAGCATGCAGATTCATAATATTAAAATGTGTACGTGTGTATTACTTTATGTTCATATATGTATGCACATGCTTTTATTTCTGACCATACATTTAAATATCTAAGGATATTTGCACCCATGCTATTTCATACATACAAAGGTATGTACCTATGTACATGTTCACATGAGTGTATACATAATATATAACTGTATTTTTGTTTGTGTTTGCATATCTGTCCTTGCTTGCATTCATGTATCTACTATATTTGTTTGCATTAATGCATTTCTGTGTACTGGCATTCACCTGTTCCCTATTTGAAAGCCTGTATTTTTATTGTTTATTTCTACTGGGCACAGTTTGTCCAAAACCAAACATTAACCTTCACATTCACATTAGCATTCCCATTAACAAAAATAAAAGCAAAATAAAATCCTACATGGAAATTTCTGTTGGCAATGAAGGAGGTCTTTTTCTTAGCATTTTGTTGTGCAAAAATATCACTCTCTGCAGTGATAAAGTCTCAAAACCCAGAAAAAGAGGGCGCTTGAACAGTAGAGATAAGAGTTTTGCTGAAAGTATTTAGAAACTTAACACTATTGACCAAATCTTCAAAAGAAATCTGTACTTTTCCAACAAGATGTGAAGCACAATACCTCTAATATTTTACATCACCATTTGCAACACCGTAGGCCACAACTGCTGTTCTGCACACCTACCCTTTGCTTTATACTTAAGTGTAAGGAGAGGTCCTTGGTAATCCCCAGTGGCAACTCCCAGCAGAGGTTGCTGTGGCTGCTCCTCCCCAGGCTGCTGCCAGAGAAGGCTTTGGAAACTGGACAGGTCACAGTCCTGGCTGCAAGACTCCCTCCTTCCAATCCACATTACTGCAGCAAGAGTCCTCTCCTAAAATATTTCGTTTGTTCCAAAACAGCTCTTGCTGTGGCCCTGTTTCTCAGTAAGGAACAGGCCAGATGCTGAGAGGTCAGGGACTCCTTCAAGCCTCCTTAGGGGCAAAGATGGTTTAAATGTCTTCAGTATTGAGAACCTTCAGCTCTGAGTTCCCCACAGATAACACACATTGTGGGACAGCTGGGAGGAAACAGGCTCAGCACTGCTCTGTGGCTTTGGTCTATGATAGCAACAGATTCATAAAGCATCTACGCCACTTGTTCCAACAGGGGCTTCACTCTAGGAGTCATTCCTTCAAGGGATTGGGGCAGATCGTACAGGTATGTATCACACAGAAAACACCATCACAGTTGGCTCCAACTCTGCTGTGATCTGCCTGAGCAGACAGGCAGTGGACAGCGGGGATGACCTGTCCATCCCACAGCTCCAGGTAGGGCTGAGTTGGTGCTCACAGGGAAAGCCATCACACATCTTTCCAGGAGGGAAAGTACTTGGCCTCAGGTCAGTGCTTCTGCACAGATTTGTTCCAGTTTAATTGACCAGGTGGGAACAGGGTGCACTTTGTTTGAAAAAGATTATACTCCTGAATTAGCTCTCCTGCCAGGTCTGTTATCGCTCTGCAAACAATGTGAGCATGGGGAAATGGACCTGGGAAAGCAGAGCCTGGATGCATGAGGAAGAGCATAGTTTCTTCTGCTGATGACACAGATAAGTAGAGCTGGCCATTCCCTAGCTCAGAAATTA
Organism: Burhinus oedicnemus; assembly: GCA_008921705.1. Classification (NCBI taxonomy): domain Eukaryota; kingdom Metazoa; phylum Chordata; class Aves; order Charadriiformes; family Burhinidae; genus Burhinus; species Burhinus oedicnemus. The sequence continues at coordinate 91,136 of VFFE01000565.1, read as the reverse complement.
AACTAAAAAAAATGAGATGGCAGGTCTAGGATTGCAAGGAGCCATAGTGCGGGGACTACATGCCGTCCAGTCCATTAACTCTGACTACTGACAGAGCTACAAGAGTGCTAACAAGGGGACATATAGAAGGGAAACCATGCACAAGGAAAGACCCAGGGATCCATCCAGTCTTTCAACCTGGTCTCTTCAGCCAGTGGTCTTCTCCCCACCAAGCAACATTTTTAAACATCAGTACTTTCCTTTCTACAAAACTCTGCCCTAGGCAGGGCCAGACACCATGTTTGTGCCCACTGGGTGGGTGTCTTCGTTTCAGCATGTCACATAACCCTCCTCTAGCCAGCTCTTGGCACCTGCTGTATTCGTGCCATCTCCCTGACAGGCCATCCCTCATCTTTTTCCCTTCTTTCTCTTTCTTCAAGCCTCCTTCTGTCCCTTTGTGGTTTCTCTGTCTGTCCTTTTCCCTGTTGCTGTGTCTGTTTCTGAGCAATGTACGTTCTTTCTGCACACTCCCTCCTTGACATGTATTGCCTCTTCGCCCTGCTACTCATCAGTGGCTCCTCCTTTCCCCAGCCGTGCTTCCTTTCATCACTCCTTCCCTCATCATATTTCTCTGCTTGTGCCTCCCCATTCCTCCCCCAGCCTCTGCAGCTGTACTTCCCTCACTTCTGTCCCAAGTTCCTTGGGAAAGAAAGAGTTAAAAGCGTGAGTGGGGGTGGGGAGCTGCCCTTCTCTGTCCTTGATTAGTGCCATCAGCCTTTTGGGAGACAGGAGGTGGCTGGGGGGAGCTGAGATGCATCCTCGTGCCATCTCTCACGTCCCCAGCAGGCAGGGTGAGCGCAGCAGTCCTGCTGCTATCAGCTGCGCCAGTGCCAGGCAGGAGGGAGGGAGGCCAGGTAAAGCAGGCTTTTTGGCAGACAGAGCCAGTAACACATGTGGAAGCCTTAGAAACATGAGGCTTGAAGGGGATTGATATGGTGAGCAACTGCTGCTTTTTTAGACAGCTGGAGCATATTCAGTGTCAATTGTCCTTATGCTCAGCTGCTCTGCAGAGGTCCCTTGGTCCCCCACGCTGCTCATGTTCCTCTAGGCTGCAGTGAGGCTCCTTGTCTTTGCCTTCCCACAGTATACCACTGAGTCCCTCTCAGTAATCCTCACTTCTGACCCACCTAGGCTGCACTCACACATACATATGTGCATATCTCGGCCCTGCAGTCCCCAAGCAGTTGAATTTCTAAAGCGAATACCTCACAGCAGTTAGTCTGACAGACATCCTCCCTGAATCTCCTTGGCAATGGAGAGAGTGACGGGACAGACATAACAGAATTTTTCAGAAGTAAGAGCAAGGAGCAGACATCTCCCATCGAGACATCCACACACCCTTCACTCAGAAATACAGTAGGAGAATTTAGAGGGTAGAAATAAAAGAAATGCCAAAACCAAAGAGGACCTGGCTGAGTGAGACTGAGCACAGGAATTTAGGTGTGATGTCAAAGACTCTGCTTTTGAGCCAAATGTCCCCAGCTGAAGGACTGCTGTGTTATTGCTGCTTCTAGTACAGACAGCTGGAACCAGACACAGAATAGAGCACTATCTTGCCAGATCCTCAGTCTTCGGGGGATCACAGAACAATATGTCAGGTGCTTCAAAATATGTTGCTAATTGCACAGCCCCTCCCATCCATGAGGCATGTATGCGTATACACCCCTTCTGCAGCACTGTAGGATCTGGACACCTCACAGCCTTGATTTTTCACAGCACTCCACTGAAATGAGGAAAGAGACTTTTTCAGATGCAGAACTGAGACAAAGAGAGACTAAAAGTAGATCCCAGACTGAGATGCCACAATGCTAAGCACTGCAGCATAAGCACTTTCTCAGTCCCTCAAATGGAAACCAAAAGCCCGGAAGGAGAGATGAATATGGCTACTATGGATCCAAAAAGCCAGCACCCAGGGGAGCTGTAATGCAAAATGACACAGAGGAAACCAGTAAAGCCTAGCACTCTCCAGGCTATGTTGCTGTACTCAGCACTGCTGGGAGTTGTCTCCCTTCAGAGGGGACCTGTAACCTGTGCCTTTCTGAACCTACACTCACCCCTCTCTTTAATTCTAAAAAACCAGCTACTAAAGAACTTGCTCTTTCTGTCCATTGACAGAGTAGCTCTATGGTTAACCCAATACCCCAGAACATGAGACCTGTGTTCAGCTTCTCCTTTAAGGGACCCTTTTTCTGTGTTCCTAGACATGGTGTTCATGGATCCACAAGTTGCTGTTGGAGGACAAGTCCACTCACTATGCTGCTCTGAATGCCTGATTAAGTCTCATAACTACCTGTGGTAGTCCTTAAAATATACATATGCTCTGCCTAATAAATTCAAACATGCTCATGGTAAAAAAATAACGAGCAAAGACTAGAAGCTAAGATCACCTGCTTTCTGTACCTACGCTAAGTAAGGAATCAGGCTGCTTTGTGCCTCATACCCAATGCATCCTTAATTATTCTTTGTATGGGCCTGTGTCCCACTGTCTAACCCAGAATTTGCAATCACTAACTTCTTAGGGCCTCCACCACTCCAGTTGCCTTCAGTGGTGAGATGGGCTTCCCAAGTAGGCTTTTTTACAAAAACACACTAATCACCACTGCGTTTCATGTCATGTCTGATCTAGTAGGGATGCAAACAATATTTTCAGAAATACAGCAATGACAGAAATTTGCCTCCAGTATATGACAGCAAGAGTGTGTTTTTTGGGGAATATGTTTTTTCGGTGTAGTTGCCTAAATGTTGCCTATATCCTCCTTCGGATTCATAACCTCCTGTATTGAAATCTGTCTTAAATAACAAGCATTATACTACCTGTTTGTAGAACAAGCAGCTGAACAAAGGGTGGGTGAACTACAACAGACATTGATGTGGGTCTGGGAACCTCTCTCAAGGGAGGATGTTGTGTGCATAGGTGGTGGTGGGGTACAGCCTGTTTAGACCTACTTCTTAACTCCAGCCAGTGTCCTGGCCCTACAGCCACTGTAGCACTCCTTTTATCCAAATATAACACTCATCTGGTTTTCTAGATCTTCTTGTGGTAGCACAGTGACTGAGACAGAGAAATGGAAAAAGGGATGAAGAATTGAAGCAAAAAATAAGGGAAGGAAATATCTCTTACAGAAAATGAAAGAAGGACAGGAAAAAAAAAAAGTGAGAGAAAACCAAGATGCAGCTTAAGACAATAGGAATAGCTGTGCAAAAGAAATACATTTGTGAAAGAAAGGACAAGAACATAATACAAATGAAGAAAAGGGGATAAAAGGACAGCTGATATAGAAATAGATCTCTTTCTAGTAGGTGATATTCTTCCGACTTTCTGAAAGTAACTGGGTACAAGTTGCATGACAGTGTAAGGGAAGGATGTTCTTGCAGCATTTTTGTGTGAAGTGAAGCAATTAGTGCAGCACTGGGCAATGGGGACAGAACATGTACAGGATTCCTCCATTGCCCACAGAAGGATTTTCTCTTTGGTTGAAAGCTCACTACTTCAGCGACTCAGTAATTTTCAGGTCTTCAAAGTTTATCTTGGTCAAGAAATATCTCCTGCACTATCCCTGATGTTAGGTGCAGGCTCTGCGCAGCTCTCACAAAGGCGCAGTGCACCACAACCATTCAGCCTAACCCATGCCAAGAGTTCCGGTTTCCTTGGGAATTTGGGACCCTGAGCCAAACCACCTTTAACAGGTCCAAAGACTTATCAGATAACACATTCTTCAGCCTTTCAGAAGAATCACTGGATCAGAGACAGAGAGGACAATGGTTTAGTTACATGAGACCCTAAATCCTGAACTGACCTAAAAAAGCAGTGAAGCTCAAAACTCCATAACTAACATATTTATCTGCAACTGATTCCTAATCAAGTCTTGATGCAAGATTTCCGGGAATACCTTAAACTGTGGGATGACATGTGGTAGTAAAATACATGTCTGACCACTATTGCCATATCTGAGACAAACAGATGTTTATACAGCAGACCCAAGCCTCCCTGCATCCCATCCCATTCTGTGCCAGGCTCAGTGTAAGATCTGGAATTACCTCCCCAAGGCAGCCACTCCACCAGTTCTCCCAGAGTTTACCCCACAGAGCTCAGGATATTGCAGAAACCAACAAATGAAACTACTGATTACATGAGCTTTGGAGTCCGGAGCCAGCTAGAGATGGATCATTAATAGGACTAATTATTCCTCCTAAGGCGTCCAGCTTAAATCAGGATGACACTGTAGAAAGCACTGTATAAAAACAGTAAGAGACAGCCATGTTCTGAAGATCTATCTCAACACCTATATGCAGGGAAAAGAATTAGTATGAACTCTGTTTTGCTGATATGGGAACCAGGCACGTAGTGATTACATGGTTTGACTCAAGAGAAAATCTGTGATGGAGCCATAAACCAAACCAAATATCCAGAGACCCAGACCAGTGCTTCACCAGCTAGGCAATCCGCAGTCTCCCTGTGGACTAAAAGCAGACACCGTGACACAGGTGGCTGCTTAGTCTGCTAAACAGAGCCACTACAAAAGCTGTATTTTCAGTGTGGTTTGTGTTCATCCTAGATTTCATGCTCCTTTACTTACTTGAAGCCTCTGGCACCAAAGAATAGTTTGCTGGGAAGTAAGAAAGTGTAGTTACAGATCATAAACCCTCACTTGCCTGCTGGGAATGTGCACAGCTGATGCTGTCAGGGGAACCCACACATGTCAGATTCTGTCCACCTAGTCCAGGCCAGAAACAAGAAAATAACCTTTAGAGTTGCGTTCCAAATTTTTGTGCTTAGATGAATGGGAAACTGATGTTCCACTAAGATACTTACCCTAAACTGGGGAGAAATCCAAAGCCACGCACTGGGTGGTGTTATGCACCAAAAGAAGCTGGGGTATAGCCCTTGGGATATTGCTGCACAGATCCTGAAAGTATTGTCATGACTGCATACGCGAACCCAAGCATATTCTAACTTTTTTCTGAGAGGAGTAAGAGCTGCTCAGTACTGTGACGTTGTTCCTAAACTGTTGTTCGCAGGAGACAACGTGGTCAAAGAAAGAACCCAACTAACACTGAAGTGCACATACCAAAAATGCAACCTACTCTTGCAGCCCCATGGCCTGTTCTCCCCACAGGGACCTTCAAAAGGCTAAACAGAACCTTAGTGGCTTGTAGTGCAGTAAAGACCTGCCTTGACCCTAGTCACAGAGAATCAATGTGACATGCTCAAATACCATACATCTTTTTTTGTCTCTAATTTTGGCTCCCTAATTACCTAATTTCTGGACCTGATGTAAACTGCTGTGCTGAAGCAGGTTTATACAAGTTCAGTAAGCTCTGCAGAGATCATCTGTCTCCTCCTGCCACACAGCAGGTGTGGATGCTGAACCTGCCCAGCCCCTTCCATCAGTCAGTTTTCAAGGTGCCCAGAAGACAGCAGGGAGGTCAGTTTGGGTCCTCTGCTTTCTAGTATAAAAACAGCTACAGAGATCCAGAGAGAGATGTGGTTGACAAGCACGCATGACCCTCAGGCAATAAACCATGCCCACGTTCCCCTCTCCGTCACGTGCTCAGCTGGTGGGCAGTAAAGTTTCAACTCCCACCAAACCAATGAAAGTATCCAAGATACCTCAGTGGGTAACTCTACAGGCAAAATCCCCAATACAGGGACATTTTCTCTTCCAAATTCCAATTTAAAGCTGACTCGTAAGGCAGATAAGCTATTCCCTACACTCCACTGCAAATTTCCATAATGAAATAGCTTACCCTCCTCTCCTGTTGCCTCTGTACCCTCTTCTGCTGTCCTTTAAGGAGGGAGGCACAATCAGAGTAAGAGCAAGTGCATACGTACATAGGAGTTGGGGGTATGTTAAGCAGTGGGAGTAGGGCACATAGAGCAGATAAGGATTTTATCCATGGCAGGGAGGATCTTACAATTGCCCTGACTTCACTCTGGCTCTTCCCCAGCTGGAAAGATGCTGCAACATCTGGCAGCAATCAATGACATTCAAGTATTCTGTTCCCCTCACTCTGTGTTCCCTGTATCCCCACCTTCCCTGCAGCTTTGGAGCCCCACCAGATCTGCCCCACTTTGTGACCCACCACCGGGAATCTGTCAGCCGCCACCAATGCAAAATTAAAATGGATCCACAGCAGTTTAAGTGACAATAAATTTAACTCCCTTTCAAAGAGAACAGGAGAATGTATGTCACCCACTGCACAAATCATGTGAACACAAGTTATTACAACCTGAAAAACTGGATGGAGACTAAACACAGCAATCCAACACAGAGATGCCGGTGTCTGCTCACCTCAGATACCACCTCTGTCATTCCTACCCTACAACAGCACTCCCACAATCCTCTTTCCCTTGGGGCCCCCTCTGCCTGCAGCATCCTTCTGTTATGCACCCAGGTAATCGTGCAGGAGCTGTTACCATTTGAAATCTTTGCCCTCACCACCTGCCCTATGACATTTTCTTCAGCTGCCTTCTTAATTCCCTGACATGCAATCACCCTCCCACTTTCTAAGTGCTTTCCTTAGGGCAACACCTCCTGCTCTGGAGGCTGTGATACTGGTTTCCCCCCAGGTTTCCAGCCTCAGCTGACCTGGCTTGATCTCCAGCCTCCACATAGCATACCAGCCTCACCTGCCTTCACGAAGGAAAACAGGGCAGCACAGCAAAATGAGGAGCTACATCTGGGTCAACAAGTTAGCTGTGCCATCTGCAAGACTTTGCAATCCTCTGCTTCCAGGACATCTTCTCCCATTCTGAAGAACAGATGGGCTGATGTCTTTATACTCATCCCTTAAAAAAGCCTCTGTTTGCTGCCCAGCCCTGACCAAACAGGACTGCTTGTCCTGGAGAATAGAAGGCCAAGGGAACCGGGATATGGCTGCACTGGAGACAGTAAACCAGACTCCAGCACTGCTGCGTCTCAGATCCAATCCAAGATCAGACCTTCAGGACCTCTTCTCCTTTGCCCTGTCACTTGTTCCTTACTTCCTTTCCTGTCACCTACACTCTCCTTCTCCCCTCCAAAAGGCTGGGGCAGAGGTGTTGCTGAGGGGATCTCACTGTCACAGCAACAGACCCAGTATGTGAGCACTGACCCAAGACCAGCGATCCCAGATAGACGTGGGGTCTGCAAGGTCCTTTCCCTGCTCCCACAAAAGGGCTGAAGGGACAAAGACATAGACCCTGTGGGGCCAGACTGGCTCTTGACCGGTGAGCAGGCTGCAGCAGTTCCCTGGTGTCTCTGGGCTTGCCACAGGGCATGGTGTGATCAGTCTCACCTGACCAGCTCATCTGTTTCTACAGAAAACTGGAAACACCACAGGGCATTTCCTCCCCTTTAAAGCTTGCCGGTTGTCTTCTGTTCACAGCTGAAGCAATCAGGTGTCCCCACTCCCCCTGAGACAAGGACTTTGCCTTTAGGTATACAACAATTACGACTACTTCAGAGTTACTCTGGCTCACGAATTTTGTAAAAGGCTGACAGTTTTCCTTCTTTCACACAAAGAGTGTCAGTATCTGTGACCATGCTAAAACATCTTGAGTTCTCCCAGCAGTGCTTCCTTTGACCTCATCATGGGCCAAATAAGCACAAAAAGTGTGATTCTTCTATTGTGCATTGAATTGTTTTAGGCTTTTTATCTGCATTTGTTAAAGTGTAGGTCAGAAGTGGACTGCTTTGGAGAAGTGTAAACAAATTCTTCTTGTAGTTTTTCCCATGAGTCATCTTATCTTAGATCTGTTATAAAAATGTCTTATCAGCCTGTTTCACGATGAATGGTTATTTTGATAGTTATCTGATCTGTTTCTGATGTGCATGTTGTTTCAAAGTTCTACGCTTTTTTCCAGACTAAAAATGGCTTTGGAAGCAAGATACTTATTACTGATTGAGGTATTTCTATTTTCTATAAAAAACAGATGTAGGGATAGCCATAGCAGAATAATTATCCCACCAAGATGAACACTAGTTTATTTCCCCTCATAAACAAGTAAGGCTAGATTCAATGACAACATGAGCTATTGTAGCCAGTAAGGCCTTAGAACAAGGGGATCTTCTTGGGCATATTAATATCTCTCCAGCCAAAGTCAGCCTTGATTTGTCAGTAAGTCCTTTACTCAGAACACCATGTTAAGGACTGCGCAGAGAAACTACCACAACAGTGGCAACTAATATTCCAAGTAGTTTACAAAGGTCAGAGTAATGCCCTTGCCATATGACAAGGGTCAGTCATGCTAGACCTGGAAATAGACTTCAAGCCTTCTAATTTTGTAATCCCATTATCCCCTGTTGCCCACCTCCACAGCAACTGGGATTTCTGGCCTTTCTTCTGTTCTTTTTCACCTTAGCACCTCTGCAGCCAAAGCTCCAGGAAGATTAATGTGATGAGAATGTGCAACTGGATCCTCCAGCCTCCTTTTCTCATCATAAGCTCATGCATCTGCCCGGTACTTGCTCTCTAGGACAGGTCCCCTTTCACCCCCAAGCTTCTTTGCTGTGCTCTGTACCCATCACTGCCCATCTCCTGCATTCCTTCTCTTGCATACTGCCTGTCCCCCTTGCCTTGCAACGATTATCTTCTGCATCATCTCTTTGCCATCATCCTTCTCCTCTCCAGCCTCATTTTTTCCAACATCTACTTCCTCCTGTCTTTCTCAGGCTTAATCTAGACTAGGTTTAACATGCGATGTTAGCCACAAAGTATAATCCGATCATTTAACCAGTTTAATATGGACACAGCAGACTGGCTTTAAGTAATGTTAAATGGATCAAGTTAGATTCTAAGAAGTGTATTTCAAATCCTAGTTGAGGCAAGAAATCAGTGTTTCTTTGCATTTTACCAGCTTCTGACATCCTTTCCAAAAGTCTCTCCTAATTTTTTTGTTCCGGTCATCGTCTTTTGGAACCCATCTCTTTTTTCCTCCCTTTCTGCCCCAAAGAGGCTCCTTTACAAAACCCAAAACAGGATGCAAGTCTTGTTTTTCCCCTTCAGACTCAGCTACCCACAAGGCAGTTTTTTACCCACTCTCAGGCAAATCACATGGCTTTTGTCATTTAGCTGCTTCCCCTTTGCATGTGTTTATGATAATATGTGCTTGCTTCTCATTTCAAGTTTATTGTTCCCACCTCAAAGTCAAAGACAGTATTTTTTTTGTAGAAGAACAAAGAATTTTTTTTCTGTCTTAGATACAGATAAGGTGAGGCCAGGATCCGGGGGGGACTGTCGCTAATCATACAGGGAGACAGAGAGGGAAAAAAAGAGAGACTAGAAAATAAGGCTGGGGTGAAAGCACGAAGCCAAAAGGTTACAGACAGGGCAGAGTAACAGCTAACATCAAGAACAACGAGGCCTGATTCTACCTTCCCAGTGATGCCTCTGGTACCCAGGAGAGGGCAGATGGTAGCAAAAAACCGGATTGCATAACGGCAGCCAACCCACTCCAACACTCCCCTCTGCTGGCCACTGCCCGGGGACACCGGACATGGCGAGGTCTGCTGGGGACAGGGTGCTCCGGATTGCTCCCTTTGCCCTGTGAGACAACAGGTCCCCGAGCGCCAAAACCGTCTCTGTTAGCTGAACCACAGCGTTCTTGTTTGAGGCTGCAGATGGCTGAATTATTGGGGGAACTTTAGCGAAATTCCAGATAATTATTTTGTGTTACTCATTCAACTTTAAGGTCAATTATTAGGTCTTTTATGTCTTTAAATGCACACTAATATACTGCAACACTCTTGTCTCCTTATGGCACCTATCTGTTTCCTCCGGCAGCCTGGGTTTTCTTTCCTTGCTGCTGTTAAAAGAGGACAGAAGCTACGTGAAAACGATAAACAGCAAGCCCTAAAAGGCCAGATCATTTACAAAACAACATATAGGCACACATATCCGTAATGTATTGTGGATGTTAAATAGCATAAAAAAGAGTTATTTGTTTTGCTGTATCCTTTTGTACTTAAAGAAATACTGATGCATGATCTTGGTTTAACTGGCATAAAGAGCTTCTTGGCCTGCTCCCCAGATGTGCACAGATCTGTAAAATTTCCTACAGCTTTTCTGTTGACAGTGCAATACAGAAGGCACTATTATTTGGCTACAGCAGAGCTCTTGCAGGTTTGTTGCAGGGGATCTGCAATGTACGCCATGTCTGTTGCACGTGTATTGAAGTTTCCAGATTTCCTTCCTGTGCCATAGGACTGCAGACTTAAGGCCAAGTCCCATTTTTTCTAAGGTTCCCAGCTCTAGATCTTTTTGCAACTTAAAATTTCCTTTATCTTGCTTTTAGCTACAGGCTTCAGATGGGTTTTCTGGGGTACTTAAATCTTGGTAAGCATTCATTTCAACACACGCTCATTTCCCAAACTTCCTATTGCATCCCACTCTCCTCTCTGGCATTCATCACGCGGCTTCCCAGCTGCCCTCCAGTCATTCCACCCCGCTGCTCTCCTCACCCCAGCTCTCCCACCCACTCCCTTTTTTTCTTTGCCTGTTTCCCTCACCAGTGTCCGCTCCTTCCCACTCTTGCCTTCCTCCCTTTCTCTTCGTTTTTGCTTTCTCTGAATGACTGTAACGCTGCCAGAACTTGGCAGATGAGCTGCCCCCTGTCTCCGAATTAGTTAAATTAGCTATATGAGCTACACTAGCTGTGTGTGCTACAGGGAAACCCTCTTTCGCAAGCTCACCTCTGCCAATCCTGGACAAGAGAGGGCCATTTTTAGGTATTCAGTTTCCTGCGGTCATTTAGCTGTCTGACGCTGTTTGCTTCTGAACTGAGCCCTGGCACACAGCCAGGGCAGACTGCGAGGTGTGCGGCGGGTACCTCAGCAGTTATTTATGATGTAAAAATGTGCCCGTTGCCCCCGGAAACCGGCCCTCCCACTCCTCTCAGGCAGGGGTTGCTAAGAGATGCGCTTGTGCTTGGGGGGTCAGGGGGAGCGGGGCTAAGTTCCGGCAGCGCTTCTCTTAGGAGTGACCTGTTGCGAAATAGGAGGGCAGGGACAGGCAGGACCACCTGCCACTTAGCGGCAGAGGCCACAGAGGGGATGGCTGATTTATTGTGATGTTTGACTGACAGCTAGTTGCCTGCCAGAGACAATAAGTGGATGGGATGAAGGGAAGAGCAAACCGGTTACCATGGCAACCGTGCTCAAGTCATCTGAGGTCAAAATGATGACTGAGGCTGCCAGAGAAAATGAACTTTGATGTGAGGATAAATCGCACAGCAGTGACTGCATGGCTTAGCCTGCCAGCTTTGGGTGTCTGAGCAGCCCTGCACCCCCCTCGCTCCCCCCTCAAACTGGACTGCACTGCTCCCTGCTAGGGTGCTCCTCGGGGCTCTCCCAAAGCCTCATCATCTATCTCAGTGCCTGTCCTGAAGTCACCCCTAGCTATTTTTGTTTCTAGGTCACCGAGACCACATCTGCATAGCCAGCAGAGGTTGATTGCGGCGGGGGCTGGCACATCCGCGCTCCTCTTAATCACGAGCAAGGGCTGCCCAGGGCAGGCTGCGGAGCCGGCTGCACCAACCCACCACCGGCTGTCAGGGAAGACTCAGCTCCCCAGTCACCACTCCTTCACTGTCCTCCAGTACCCGACTTCCTAAAAAGCCAATGTATACGTGCGGACTGACGATAAAATCACGTCGGGTTGTTTCTTTTTTTTTCTCTCTTTTTTTTTTTCTTTCTAGGCAGGCAGCCTTTGCAGACCTCCCGCAAACCTTTCAGCCGGGAAAGCAGCTGGAATTGAGCAGCCTCTGCAGAACCCTGCTGCGCTGAAACGGATGTCTGTTGCCATCTGGTGGCAACTGAAGAGCACCTGGAAACGTAGAGTAAAAGCAAGATCCACCCTCCCCGCCGTTCCCTAAGTGGGGCTTGTTCTCCTCCGTTTATTCCACAGGCCTTTACTCTGGCCACATCACAATTTCCTCATTTTAGAAAGGAGCAGGGGAGAATATTAATGCTATTAGATTATTTATTTATTTATTTATTATTTAATCTAATCTAGAGTCCAGGTTATACCTGTCATTGCAAGCCTCTCCAGTTTTCAACACTGGCAATTTTCTTGACTACTCCATAAGCTGTAGTCAAGAGTCTCTCCTAACCTCTGAAGCCTGCAGTTTAGCTCACCCTAAATCTTCACTCTAGCCCTGAGAGTTGCTGAATGAGTCATCCACATGGGGTCAGTTAATGAACAAAAAATTGCCAACCCCATCTGCCTGTTGCAGAAATCTCCTAGGACTGCACCCTGTTTACTGAGGAGCATACGAACCACCAGCCAGCCTCACACTCTCTCCCTATGAAGCCCAGGGCCCTATCGCTGGCTTAGGGGCAAAGGCCTCATGGAAGGCAGAGATCTCATGTCAGATGGTTTGCCCTGGCACGTTCCTTTCGTGAGCACTTTTACAGCTTTTGCTGAAGCCCAGCTTAAACTGCAGCACAAGGGTTTCTGCAGGTAGCCACAAATTCACCCTCTTGTCACCTCATTATTCCCTGGTAGAAATAATTCCTTTCCCATTTAAGGAGGGCACCAAACTCAAAGACTGCATGGACAATTCAGAAGCAGGGCATCCTGATGGCATTTAATTATAGTCCTCCTTTGGTTTTTGTTCCCACCTATGGTTAGCTCCTTGTTGGATGCCTGCCTTTGTGCCTCCCCCTGTGCCAGCCTTGCTCTTGCCCCTGTTCCCTGCTCCACCCCAGCCACATTGCCTGCTGGAACTACCCCACCTCGTTTTGCCTAAACTCCAACAAACTGACTTTTCCAGTCAGGCACAGAGACCCCTCTGAATTTTCTACTTTGGTGTTCCCAGAGGCAGTGATGACTCATGACACCTTGTCACTCCCAGTAACTCAGCTAATGAAATCCCAGGAGCAGCCAGCCACACTCCAGTTCCATGCGGATGTCGGTGCTCCAGCACCAGCTTCTGCCTCATGTGAAACTCTCCATGGAAGTGCAGCAGCTCCTTCACTAGCCCCATCTCAGAGCTGAACCTTCCCAGTTTCTTGTGTGTGCTGTTGATGGTGTCATGAGAGCCCAAAGAAGCCCTCCACTGTAGAAGGTGAGGTATTTCTTTTAACAGATTATGTAGGCCCCAGGAGAGGGCAGTCAGCAGAAGCTGCACTCACAACATCAAAGCAAAGGCAGAGGGACTTTGTGGGGGTGTTTGGCAGTACTGTGACCCTCAGTGTGATCCCAGGAAGGACCCCTGTAATGCAGCATCCCTACTTCCAACAGGGGCAAATTGGAAAATCCTGGTGCAACTGTAAACATCCTTCACTTCAGGTAATTTATTTTTTGTTCTCTGCATCAGTACTGACATCCACTGGCAAGAACAGAAGGCTGAGTGTTTGAGGGACTCGTAACTGGCAGTGATTCTCTCACCCAGTTCTCTACAGCTTCATGTTTCGGCTTCATGTTCAGTCCAGTGCATTCACAACTGTTACCTCAGGCCACAGAGCAGAGACAGGCACTAGAGAGTCGTTTGCCACCACGTTGCTGGAAGGCGGTGGGGGGACAGACAGTGGTCCTCAGCCATTTGAGTTAAACACCTGATTCCACAGACATCACAAAACTAGGCAGTCCAAGACACCCCACCGACCTGTCAGCCCACTGCTCTGCTCCAAAATGAGGTAACCTCATCCCACCACAGTATGATGGAAATGGGTCACATGGGTCTGAAAGACACAGGAGGCTCTACAAACTTCATAGACACAGGATTTCATTAAGAATATTAATGTTTGTTTACAACTTAGTCCAGGAGCAGATCTTCATCACTCTGAACTATTTTGTGACAGAGATTATTTGGTTAGACAAGCACACTAGTAAATGAAACGGTGTCTGGGAGTGTTCCCCAGCACTGAAATTTGATGTTTAAAGTTTTGTTGGCAGCCAACTAGCAATCTTCCAAACAGTTCTGTTTGTGGTTTAGGAGTCAGTACATGGCAAGGAATGGTCCAGAAGGAAGTCTGCATGCATCCAGCTTGTTATGGAGGGTAAGGGAGTTTAACAGTATAGCCACTCCATGCCCATTAGCCTCAGAGCCAGAGAAGAGTCTTGTTTAATTTACTACCACAGAGTCAGCTTTTCTGTCTGAGTGGGCACTGAGCCAATTTATAGACACTGTTCACTTTTCATACTTCCCAATTACGTTAAGCTCTCTGCATAGCACTAAAATCATTTGGGGCAAGGGACTAATGCAGTTTAGGTCCAAAGTCATCTTTCACTAGCGTGTCTCTACATGTAATTCTTGATTCACTAAGATGACAGAGCCAAGTTTATTAATTTTATTTTTTTTTTAAGCTGCATTTCCTTTCGAAAATTAGAGCTTGTTGCTGGTTTTCAGGATCCAGATTACTGGAAACACTGGTTAATAGGTCCAATGCATTGCTCTGCCACAGAGTTGTGCTTTACCACACGACTCCCATTGATTTGATCCCAGACATGAAAACTCCCTATCAGAGTCAAAGCCAATGCTGTTCTGAAACAAATCCACGTTACCCTGAACATAGGGTTCACATGTTCCCAGAGCTTCATCTACAGATCTTTACATTCTTTCTGAGCTGGAAAGGAGAGCTTCCTTAAATCTTGTCCTGCCTATCAAAAACTGAAGAGTACTGGAAAATACAAGTACCTCTTTCATTGCATCCCTGAGCTACTGGCTTGCATGTGGCAAAAATCACTAAAAGCTAGAGCTGGAGAAGCATAGAAGTTCTAAATCCAATAGGAAGCACATGGTAAATAAGTCTTCCAGGCCAGAACTGGTCATTTTGAGTATATGGTTACTCATTTTGCTGACAGTAGTTCTTCCAGAGGCTGCAGGCTAACTTAGCTCTGAATATTTTGCATCATCACCAAGTGCATGCCATTTTAAGCAACCCAGAGCAGAACTGCTGGCTCACAGCAATTCTTAAGAAGGGCTAAGGACAATTCACATTAAGATTTCAAAGCTCACAGGCTGAACCAGGCCTACTAGTGTTTAGGGACCCTGCAAATGTTTACTACCAATTTGTTACTGAGTTATCAACGAATGTCTCTCCCTGACACAGACTCCTTAAGCAGAGGGCAGTATTTCCAGGACAACAGCCTTTCAAAAATCCTATGAAAATGTTACACAAGCCTTTGTAAATGCTTTTTTTTTTTTTAACTTCTATTCATCCTGTGTTCCCTCAAATATTTAAGATAAAACTCTTCTGATTATGCACAGGAACACAGTTATCCCAGTTCCTTGTTCCTTGGACAGAAGGACATCTGATGCTACTATTCCTATAATCCAACAATTTCAGAACATAATTAGCAATATTGTCAAAAAATCCTGCAAGTAATTAGGACCGTGTCTGGCCAATGGTAACACCACTTGAAAGAGTATGTTTCAAATGTGTACTGATCAGAAAGCTTTAACAGTTCAGAGAAGAAAGTGAATTAAGTTAAAGTTAAATGGCTGTTTCCTTTTCCTGTTTCCACTCTACCACCTCAGGCTGAGTGGAAGAGTAGGACAGCAGATGCCTGTCCATGAAAGGAAACGTTAGTCAGCCCCCTTCTCAAGCTCTGTATCTTCATTTTAAATTCAGTTATGTTTCAGTGTGACTCGCATACCTTTGGGACATCCTTCGCTACAGTATTTCTTGGGCATCAGTCACCTACCAGATAATTCTGTTTCCTCAGCCAGGATGCTCCCCCTCACAACCTCTCAACCTTTCAACAGCTCATGGGGACATAACCCTATCAAATACCCCCATTCCAAATGTATTGTCATTGATGACAGTGCGAGACACTTGTGAGAGCTACATAAATGCCAAGTTGTTTCTGAAAGCTAGTGAAGTATTTGGCTCAACCACTTCCTTCGGCAATGAATTCACCAGTGTAATCTCATGACATGGAAAAGTGTTTGTCCATTTTCTCTCCCCAGTTTCATTAAATGGTCCCTTTGTTCTCATATTATGATATACGAAGAACAGAAGCTCTCAAGTCTACTTTTCCTACTCTAGTAGGAATATATAAAATTATATAAATTATAAACTATCTGTCCACTTTTATGTGCCTCTCCAAAATAGCAACCTCAGTTTTCGTAATATCTCTCTCAAGAGTTTTTATGTGCCTTAATCGCTCATGTCACCATTTCCTGAAATCTCCTCTTTTAAGGGCAGACTTCTGCGTCCTCCCCAGAGCATTCAGACAAGATTGTCCACACTGGTGCTGAAATCTCATGCCTGTGATTATTATAGAGTTAATTTAAACTCCAGAAGGGGTAACATCAACCTATATGTTTCCCTTCCCATTGCACTGTTGACATTGAATTTCAATTACTGTTGCGCTGCCCAGTCACCTTCCCTGTTCAGGTCTGACTGAAGTCTTCCAGAGTCCTCTCTAATATGGCTACTTTGAATTACTTTGTTTTCTGCAGAGGCTGTTGCTTCACGGTTAATTTCTCCCTCCTATTTCCAGATGTCCTTAAGACATTTTGCTTTTAAACTTTTGCCATGATGAAGATTTATTGTTCAATTCCACTCCTTGCTTGCTGCTTATAGGATAGTTATTTTTCAAAGACAGTTTGTTTTCTCTTACACTATAATGCTTAAAAATTTTAACATATTTTGTTTGCACAACTTAGGGGAGGCCATTTTGTAGAGTCCCTACTTAATTCTGGTATTTTTTTTCCTACTGTTCAGACTAACTTTGGCCACTCTGTACCTATTTGTTCTTAAAATAGTAGTATCCTTCAAATTAAAAGCTTCTTTCCCTACCTGTTGCTTACTGTCAGGTGTGTTTCTGGCCAGCTATCAGATCCCATTTTACTAGGCAAGGTTTTTAAGCCAAAACTCCGGTGATAGAATCTTCATTCTCCAGAAAATCCTAGAAGTCTTTCTTACACCTGTTTCAGTTTGAATTAATCTTTACTGAGAATGACTGATCAGAATTATTCACAATATTCTATAGGAGATTTTTAAATAGAAAATTCTCTTGACACTTTCCTGGATCCCATTTACCTTTTAGCAGTTCATGGTGTGTGACTAGTTAATACTCAAAGATCCTTTTCCTCCTTCTCTCTCATTTCCAATTGGTGAGTTCCCAGGAAAAAAAAATAAATTAGTCCCTACGTTCATGGCACTAAATTTTGCATACCTGAATCTCATCCAAGATTTCATTTCATCCAGATCTCAGGGGTTTTTCAGTATTCATCCTGATCATTCTGTCCTTGTGCCATCAGCAAATTTCATACAAATGCTCTTTTTATTTATGCCAAGGCCATGAATTCAAATACGAAAGAAGATAAGGCCCCAAAGTGACCTACATAAGTAATCCTTTTTCCCTATCAAGATTCTGTCTTTGTGAAGCAGTCTCAAAGACCTTTTAAAAACCTAAATATATCAGATTAAATGTTTCTCTTTTATTAACTTCTTTATTGACGCCTCCAGAAAACTGAGAAGGGGATTTATGAGATACTTTGCTTAAAGAATTCATCTTGGTTATCATAGTTGTCCAGGTGTTTTGACATAATTTTAATTACCATTCTAAGCAGCTTTCAAGAAACACATAAAAGTTTCACTATTCTACTTCCCTGCTTCATACCTATCACCTTTTTTTTTTAAATTGTGGGTGCAGTCTATATTGCCTCCTTTTATGCTCTGGTACCACGGCAGCTTTCTACGAGAGACCAGATATTTTCCTTACCCAAGAAGCCAAGGTGCCCAACTACTTCTCACTTGAAGTTATCTGGAATTCTTGGAGGTATGCCATATTGTGTTTTAAAAAGATTAGTTTGGTCCACCATTTCTCCTTATGAGATCTCAGTCTCCAAAAGCTGCTTCATTGTAAAAAACAGAGTGGACACAGGACAAGAATAAAAAAGCCTCCTACATCCTCAAAACTGAAGGTAGATATGAAAAAAGCAAATTTTTTCTTCATTGTTCTCTTTAACCTCCCTTGATCCAACATATCCACTAATTCTTTCACAGGCTTCCTGGTTCTCACACCCTGGAAGACTCTTGTTTATACTTTTCATTCATTTCATTGTTTGCTTTGCAACTCCCTGTTTTAGCTTCCCTCCTAATTATTACATGCTGCAAATTCAAGCTTCTCCCTGCTGTAAATTTTGAAGAACCTCTTGCATGACTCCCAGTTTCTCAGAAATTATAACTTCAGTCACACAGGTATCCTATTTTCCGTTTGATCCACAGAGATGCTTGTCATCTGAGACTATTATTATTGCTGATATCATAGGTATCCGCAGCACTTCTAAGGATTTTAATCTTTTACTATTAACTCTGATGTCTGTTTCTCAGTCAGAACGCGACAGCATGAACTGCTCATTAGTTTGAGCTATTGCTATCAAACTTTGTATCCTGTCTGCATTTTCACACCATCTGCTTTTGAAGTGGTAGACAGACTGTTAATCAGACTTACTGTTCTTCAGTGTCTGTGAAGTGCAGCGGCTCTTTGAAAAGTGACTTGAGGTGGTTCTACATCTACTGTTTCACAGCAACTTCTGTCCGCACTTACAGGCAGACGGAGCTTTCCTAGCTGCCAGTCCTGGGACGTGACCACAGCTTTCCTTCCCTGGCACTGTTGCCTAATATGAAGACCCAAACTTTGAGGCATAAAACAGGGTTTTCTTCTAAGGACAGCTACTAATTGATCTTTTGGTTTGTTCACTGTAACTATCTGAAACTTAGAACACAATTTTGTCAATTCAATACAAGAAGCAGCAGTATCCAGCTTCCTCTCTCAGAGCTATTTTGATTCTGCAGGGCTAACAAGCAAGAAAAACAGTAGAAATTATTTCAGTCCATCAAGTCAGAAGATTAGTCAGAATGCACCTAAGTGTCTTAACTGCTGAGTAAGAAGGTACCTTTTCATGTACAGCTTTTTAGCGGAGAATCACTTTATAACTTTGCTGCACTTTCCTTTGTATTCCTTGAGCCTATAGCAATGTAACATGTGTAACAGTACCTGTGTGAGCTTTTGGGCCCTCGAACCTGATACTCATTATCAGTTTGTCTAACTACTGAAATGTCTCACTTGTGAGTACTTCTTTAACGTAGTAACACTACGTAAATCTTCTGAGTCAGGAAAGTGCAATTACCACGGAAATATTTTCTCATTAAAAACTTTTTAGCTGTTTTACACTGAAAGAAAAATAGCATGAATTGGAAAAGTACGAAGAACAAATTCACTTTATTCACTGACACCCCCTTCTCTTCCTGAGAAAGCTCCTTTGTCTCGCCCAAGTCTCCTAGAACAGAGCACAGCAGACCCTAGGCCACTGGAAGCGCTACAGAAGACCCCAATGACCTGGTCTGCCAGACCATGACGGCCAGGAATCTTGTCCCCAGGGGTCCCCTGCTCTCTAGCCTTACAAGCATCAAAACCACACAGGAATCTGCATTTCTGGACACAGAAAATCTGTAAAGAAGGGCTGGGTCAGACCGAGTGTGTCACAGTTAAAGTTCTCCTGAGCTTGCGTGAGATCTGGATCCTGACTCCTGCCTCCCCACATCGTGTTCTGTCAGACATACTGGAGACTGAACATGCAATTAAGTATTCTGCAGTATTTGTAACTTTTTATCTCCCTGCTATCTTCCATGTACTGACTAAGTGTCCTGAAGACCAGGGTTTATAATCTACCTACTTTTGTCTCCGTAAGTATTTAGTCATTCACACAGAGGTTCAAGAAAAAAAGCCTTAAAAAAGCAACCAACTCCAATTACCCAAAGCTAGGTAATAAGAGCATTTACCTAAGATCTGCTGGCACACCTCTTTCAAATAGGGTGTTTGACCTCAGGCAGACACATAAGGAGTAGTCTCCTTCTGCTCATGATCCTTGGGAATGAACCCTGCTCTGCTCTGGTACCTACCTACAGCCACTATGCCTGTCTGAAACATTGAGGGAAAAGCAGGTGACCCAGGTTTAAATCTTTGCTATAAAGGTACAAGAAGAATGAAAGCTCCTTGCAGAGATCTAAAAAACCAAGAACTCCTGTAGGGCTCATGAAAATAAGAGACCAAATACAGGAGAAAGACTTTATTTTTGTTCTTGCAGAGGGAAAGGTCATGGAACAAACTAAAGATTTAAAAGGCGTAAGAGAACCAGAATAAGAAGAGATATTACAATTGCACCAATTAGGGGAAAAGCTTCAGTTAGAATTTGTGCCTTATCAGACATCAAAGAATCCAATTACAAGACCAAAACCGATAAGGAACCAGGCTTTGTTAAGTTTTGCAATTCACAGAACTACCTGCTTCAAAGCACATTAAAGTGCAGCTGTAGCCTGAAAAATGCCTATCACAACCATGTGTGATGGCATGGAGCCTGTACAGAGACAGGCTTGGAGGAAACAAAAAGCAAACCATCAGTCACTGGAAGATGAAGGCTGGGACTTTCCTTCTTTTGAAAAAAGCCTTTCTATATTGAAAGCACAGCCAACATCCCTTAGACTTCTGAGGGCTTCAGGGAAGGGTTCACATACTTGCAGATCCTATTTGAAAGCAGGGGGTGGGCCCATGGTAGAGGCAGGATAGTCCATGTATAAACTGTACTTCTGTGGGTGGGGAGAGACAGAAGGGCTTCTGTCCACCCAAAATATTCCATTACCTTTCCCAGCGAATAAAACCTCTGAGGCAGGGCTGCTTTTTTAATGTAACCTGGCAGAGCTACCCTGCCACACTCCTTCAGCAGACACAGTTTTAACAGATAAAACAGGCTCCATTCCTGAGAGCCTGAACAGAGTTTTAAAATGACACGCTTCACCCTGTGATTTCAGTCATACCTGCTGGGCAAGCAACTAAATTTAATGGCTTCTTTTACTTCCATCTACAATGGCATGAACACAGCTATGAAAGCAAGAGGGATACTGCACTCCCCCACCATGTATCGCCACCACTACCCACCCCAGTGCTGCACAACACGTTTGAATTGATCACGAAGCGTCATGAGGCCGGGAAGCTGGCAACAGCTCTGTTCCACTCGCAAACGTAGCGGATCCAGCGCGGACGCTGCTGTGAGAGACAACATGGAGCCCCTTTCTGCCATTTTGTAGACGCCGCTCCCCAGGCGGGGAGGCGGCAAGAGGCAGGGGAAGGGATTCCCACGCCCGGCCCCAGCTGCGGGGCGGGGAGGCTGCGGAGGGCAAGGCCCCGCCGCAGGCCGGGTGTCACTGCAAGGCGACACGGCTACCACTCCCGGCGGGAGCGCCGGGGCCAGGGCGGGGCGCTGCCTTCCCAGGGCCTCCCACGGCCGCCGGACACGCCGTGACGGGACGTGCGCGGCGCAGCTGCAGGAACACGGCCTGACCCCGCCACCCCGGTGCGCATGCGCCGGCCAGAGGACAGCGACACCCGCCCCAGACCGCGGACTTAACCGGAAGCCGTCGGCCTCGGACAGGAAGTGACCCCTGAGCCCTGTGACAAACTGCCCCGTCGCCGCCAGGGCCCGCCACCCGCGCCCCGCTCCAGCCGGCCGCACGGCGCTTTGTGACTCATTTGACTGACACGCGGGTGTTGACCAATAGGAGCTACTTCTCCCTTCCCGTCTGGCCCACCTTCTCTCGGGCCACGACCAATCGGCAGGGCGAATTCTCCTCCGTCGCCGTCGCCCTTTGATGGATGGATGTAGGAGCCAACCAGACAGTGGGCTGCGGGCTAGTCCTGCCCCGCCTCCCACCAATGGGCGCTGTGGAATGAAGGCCCTAGCGGGACCGGGGGGGGGGGGGGGGGGGGGGGGGGCAGCGGGGAGGCGCCCCCGCAAACCTGCCACAGCCCGCTGTGGGGCCGTCGCCCGAGCGCCTCTGCCCGGGGGAGCCGCCCCTCCCCCCCCCGCGGGGGCCTCCCGCTGGCCCCGGCCGGGGCAGCCCCGGCGGGGCGTCCCGCAGCGCCTCCGCTCCCCGCCACACGTTCCCAGGCGGGATGCGACACGGGGCGGGGAGGAGCCGCCCGGCCGCTGCCTGCTGGGGCTTCTCGCGCTCTTAAGGTGGCCCGGCGCGGCGGGTGCCGCGGGCCCGCCGCCCTGCCTGCCTTGCCCTCCCCTCCCCTGCCTGCCCGGCCGCGGCGAGAGGGGGAACCGGCTGTTCCGGGGGGAACGCACCCCGCTTCTGCCCGGGGTGCGGGGGGGATGTCGCGGGGGAGGCGAAGCCTCGCCGCGGGGAGACCCGCGGTAACGGCGGCCGACATGGCATCAGGCAGGAACTGGCTGGTGCGAGGGCGGCCTGCGGAGGTGGCTTGGCGGCTTCACCGCCCCAGCGCGATCAGGGGACGGCTGGGGGAGAGAACCCGCCTTGCTGTCAGGGTGAGGGGGCCGGGGGGAGGAGGAGGCTGTTCCTGGCTGTATGTGGCGGGAGGTAAAGAGCCTGTCGCATGAGGCTTCGGGCTGTGGGGACTGGGAGTCGTCACACAGGGAACGGCAGCTGGAGACGAAGTGTCTGCCGTCACGGGTGTCCGAGGCTGGGCCAGCAAGCGCATCATTGACGCTTGTCCAACCTTTGAAACTCCCAAGCTCCGGGCAGGTCCAGTTGGCGCTGGTAGAAGCGTAGGGTACGTCCCCTTTCTTGTAGTCAAGATCCTAAACAAGTACTTAAAGCACCCAGTTTTAAACCACCAGTTTTAGCCTCTTGATTGTGTAAGACACATCATTACATGCGTCTACCCTGAAAAGGGGACAGATATGTCATTTCTATATAGTACTCTGAGAAATAATTCAGGGGACATAACACGAGCAACTGAAGCAAACTTTTATGTATGTATTTACACACAAATACATAAAAAAGATTTTCCTGGGTAAGAAGAGGCTTGGAAAAAAACAAACCAACCACCAAATCCCACTCAGGGAGAAAAATATGTGAGGATACCTGAATGTTACATGGGATTGCTGGGATGCCTGTTTACTACTAGTTGCGAATGGAAGGAACAGTTCTTCAGCCAGGATGTAGAAGAGAATTTCTTCCCAAATACCCTAAGTTTCAATGTCCTAACTGCCAAAAACCAAAGCCACCTCCTACACCTTCCTGGATACCAGAAGCCCCAACTGCCCGCTACCCATCTGTCAAAATTCATAGCTTTCCCTAGACAAACATTAACAATTCAGTCATGCACAAAGCCAGCAGCATCTTGAAAAATTCGGAGAAGGATAAAATACGTTGAATGTAATGTGAAAATAAATTACGTGGTGACTAGTTTACCTTTTTTTCCATGTCTCCATCTGCTAGCCCTTATCTTCTACTTAGCTTGCAAAGGCTTTGGGATAAATCTTTTTGTTCTCTGAATGCTAAATATGATAATGAGGTCACGATCTAGTCACTTTGTACATTTCTGCAACAATGATTGGCCTGCCTCCCAAACGCTCTTTTTGTGTTAGATGGCATTGTTGTATTTATGTTCTTTCAAGTAGTGGAATAAGTTAGTTACATAGTTTTTTGGTTTTTTAGTTTTGTTTGTTTGTTTGTTGTTGGGGTTTTTTTGTCTATAAAAAGCAGAGTATATTTCAGACGTTCATTTGGGGAAGAGAATCCTGAAAACCAAAAGGAAAAAGAAATGGGGAACACTGGATGCCTGGCACGCGTCGAGTCCAGCCACAGTTTTTGAACACCTCTGCAGTTGGCTGTAGATCAAACAACTCGCAAATACCACACATCAGTGCCTCCCAGCACAATGAGGCTTCTCAGTCTTGTCTCTCAGTAGAGTTAAGAGAGTTAAGCCTATACATGGTATAGACACAAACTGTAGCTAGGGAGGAACTGGAGAACTTGGTGTGAGAACAGCGGGAAGATCCAAAAACCACCTAGTCCAAAGGTAAGTCCAAGAAGAGGCAGAAGGCCAAGGAAACTGGAGTTAAGATGTGTAGCCAGGACTGGAGTGACACTGGGGGAAAGGACAGAATAGGACAGAGCTCTGCTGTGGCCTGTGGAGGTGGAAAGGAAAGAGATGGTTGTTGGCCCTTGGTAATGATTAGGAACACTGTAATGGGATCTGTAATGAGATAATAACATGGGAAAAGGAGCAGGAAACCCTCCTTGACAGGGAGAAGAACAGGCAGTAGCACGGGGAGAAGAGCTACTGCCAGAGCTGCTGGCATAGGAGCAGAAGAAAGGTTTGGTGTGGGAGAAGAGGACACAGAGCATCCTGAGAGGCTGGAGGTTGAGCATTCATTCTTCTAACTTCCTGAAATGAAGGCAAGGGACTTTGGCGCAGCTTTTGACCTGTTGAAGGAATGCAAGGAGTCACTGCAGGTGCAACAGTAAACTAAGTTCTGCAAAAGCAGGAAGACTTACACCACCTCCTCTACTCTCAGCACAATTTCTATATTACAGTTTCCAGAAGAAAGAAAAAAGACATTTCCGCCGAAAATGCCATTTCCTCCCAGCATCTTCTGTCCTCCAAGCCTTACAGCAGTGTTACCATTTGGAGGGATGCAAATGTGAAACTACCCACAGAAAGAAGAGATTACCAAATACAGGAGGTCTTCCAGATAACTGGGATTGGGACCCTGAGGGAGGCTGTTTCATGGTTGTGCATTTCAGATTTCCATGTAGAAGAGGCCTGCCTATGGCATTGGCCACAGATGAGGGGGGATCCCAGGCAGTGGTTGTTCTTTCTCACACACATGTTTTGGAGTATTTGATCTATTTCGTTTACTTCTCTGCACAGTCCCCTTTAATGATGTAAACTAATGGATGGTTGCCTTGTTCTGTATCCTTAAGACCAGCCTTGTGACACACCGACAGGAGACTCCCAGTTTGCAGCCAACTGGGTGAAAGCAGGACAACACTGTATATCCTTCGCAGGGTTTTGGCTGGTTGTAACAGGTCAGAGAGATAGTGATGAGACTTTTGACAGGGGCGCGGCAGAAATACCTCTTAAGATTTGGGGATGTTACTGTTGTAGATTATTGACAAATACAAGGTGTGAGGGAAGATTACCAGTCATGGAGAGTTAAATTTTTTTGGGGTGGGAGAAGACTGAGAATCCTGGGCTGGAGCAAGGCACAACCACTGCGTGGCTGGCAGGAGCGGGGCAGGTCACCCAGAGCAGTAAGCCTGACCCGCGGCGGGGCTGCCAGGCCCCGGCCCAGGCGGCCATTTGGGAGCGGCGTCTCGCGGGTGGGACGGGGAGCGTCCCGGGCTGGAGGAGATGACCGCCAGGAGGGCGAGGGGCTGTTGCAGGGGTGGCCCAACAGCTGCCGCCGTCAGCTGGGGGGCAGCAAGGGCCTGCTGCTGGCAGCGACCTGAGGGGCGAGGGTCCCACGGCCGGCCGCCATCTCCAGGGTGAATCGAGACCCCAGGCCGGGGCAGGGGTGCCGGGGAAGGCCGCAGACCCCGGCTAGTCCCGACGGGCAGCCAGGCTCCGCGGCGGTAGCCGGTCTCTCCCCTCCACCGGGTTGAGCGGGCGCGGCCCCCACTGGGCGTCCGCAGCTCCCCCAGGCCGGTGCCTCCTTAACCCGGGAAGGCGGGGGCGGCCGCGGCCGGGGGGAGCTGGGGGAGGCGGGGCGGAGGCCGGGGAGGAGCTGGGGCCTGCAGTGGAGCCGCAGCCCGGAGCAGCCGGAGAAGCAGCCGCGGGAGCGGCGGGGCCTGGAGAGACTCAGCGCCGCCCGGTCGGGCCCCCCGCACCGGAGCCTGGGGAGCCCCCCGGGGACGAAGCCGAGGCTCGGCGGAAGGCGGCAGAGGCGGCCGCTCAGCCCCGCGCAGGCCCGTGAGCCGCCGCGGCCTCCCGTGGTAGCCGGGCCCGGGCAAGAGGAGCTGGGGCCTGGGGGGAAGGCAGGGACAGCCTCCGGGCAGCTGGGGTGGGGGGACACCCCCGTAGCCTGCCGGGGGTGGGGAGAGACCCTGCCCGCCGCCCCCCGCCCCATCCGCAGCCGTGAGGGGACACCCCGTTAGGCAGCCCCGCTCCCGGCGGGGGGGACGCTCCGGCGGCCCCTCGCCATCTCCACCTCGCTGGGAGGCCGGGGCGCACCCGCCAGCCCCCTTCCCGGCAACTGGCGGGGGAGCTTAACATTGGCCCCCTTCCCCACTAACGAGCCGAGGGTGGGCAGAGGCCCCCGGCACCAAGCCCTGGTAACTAGACGCGGGTCTGCTTTTCCTGGCTGTGGAATAGAGCCTCCTAGAGCTCCCTCGATACCTGTTAAGGGGAGAGGCGTCTTCAGATCCCGGTTTCTGAGGGTTGTGAAAATAACCCTTACCACCTATTCCCCCCTGCTACTGAGGAAATTCCTCCCCTAAGCAGAGGAGACAGCCCTTCCCCAGCTCATCCCCAGACTAGGTAGCAACGGGAGTCTCCACAGAAGAAACCCCGTATGCCCAAGAGAGGCGGTCCCCAAGACAGAAATAAGCAGGAGCTCCAGATACTTACCTAGTAATTTTAATTATTTACATCTGCTGAGCAGGCAGCAGAAAAAGCAAAACAAGGGAGAGAAAGCAGAGGCAGATTTAGATACTCTTCTTCCCCTTTCCAGTTGCTGTTAACCACTGGAGATAAAGGTAATTTCCAATACTGATCTCATCTTCCCTCATCCCAAGGAAGACCCTAATCCCACAAGGGTCTTCTTCAGACATCCTGTGCAAGGAGAGAAGACGCGCCTCCCAGTTACAGGGAAAGGAAAAGGCAGATTTTGCTGATAATATCCACAGAGGTAGCAAGAATTTTTTCAGAGAAAGAGAATTATCCACGCTTAAGGACAAGGTGCACCTAGAGGAAAGAGAAGAGAGATTTACTGGTAGGGAGATTGGGGAAATTGATCTCTGAAATAATCTAACAATCAGTGAAAAGGCTGTCTCGCAGGGGAACACCCCTTTAGTAGTTAGCTGCCAAAAGGGAGAGGATTTCCAGCCTGGGATAAAACAGCGGTTTTAGGGGACTGACAATCCCAAACAGATTGTTTTAATACTCAAGATCCTGATTTCATCCACGATTCCTTTGCCCTCAAAATATTTCTTGAAGAAGCTCTTGGAATAGCTGACAGCAACACTCTGAGGATGGGTCTCAGAGGAGGAGTGTGAAGGGCAGCACCCCAGAAAACAGCATTGAAGATAATCCACCTCCCTCCAGAAAATCTTCAAGACAGAGTGAGTGACCATATTATATCACCTCTCTGTTCCTAGCTGTCCTTCTCTTTCGCCTTCTGCCCTTGTTTTCCATGTCTCTTCTCTCATTGCATCTGATTTCCTTTTAACCTTTTCTCTCTCCTTCCATTTCTGAACCTCTTCCCAGCTTTCTTTTTCTGTGTCTTTCTCCATCTCTTTCATTTAGCTCCCTTGTATGCTATATGGAATTGACCTCATTCTTTCCCTCACTATTTAGCTTATGGGAGACCTTAGCCCTAATTAATTACAAGAAACCTCTCTGCCCTTTCCCTTCTGCTTTCTTTCACTGGTGTATTCATCCTAGGCTCAGCCTTTATCATCACTGCTGTGAAATTAATTTCTGTCATTTAGGGGTCATTGAGAAAAAGCGTTGAGGAGACAGGAGCAGTGATTTGTAGTGCTAGTGGCCAAGGATGCACCCGTGGGGTTGGGGTATCAGTTGTTCTCCATGTGGGTCTTACTATGCTCGTAACTGGAAATAAAATCATTGTCTGATGCATACCTCACTGTGCATAGGAGCTGAACATACAGATCCCAGTGCTAGTACTCCGAGGTGTGTGTCCTAATGTACCTAGGGGCTGTGGGGTGAATTCTGGAAAGAGTGCCCTTGAGAGTGGGTTCTGTGGCGCTCAGGGGCCTGGGAATGAAAATTGTGATGGTGCTGGTGGAACCTGCCAAACGCCAATAGAAGCCATTCTGTTGTCACCAGTCTTCATCTGTGTTTTATGCTGTGTTCAGGGGCTAGGAATATGAATCCTAATGCTAGTGCTGTGGTAAGCCAAGCTGGGTGCTTTTTGTAAATGAGGCAGTTAATTTCCAGTCACAAATGAGTATCTGCCACTTAACGTAGTGATTTCCTGAGAAATCAAGATGAGGGAGACTTAATCTCAAATGAAGCCAAAGCAATTCTGAGGGAGACTTAATCTCAAGTGAAGCCAAAGCAGATTCCTGTAGTAGAAGAATCACACCTAAGAATATCTCACCTGAGATATTCCTGTTTCTGTTCTCTGGTGAGATAGCGGTGAGGAAATCAAAGATCAAAAGGTCCTTAGCCAGGACAGGAACCCTTCTGGAATCCATTTGGGAGCACAGTGGTTAACAGGGAGTCCCAGAAGAAGGAACTCCTTGGTGTAATTTGCTAGCAAGATGAGACAAAAGATGCCAGGTCCCTCCAAAGTGATTCCCCATTTTGGCAGAGAATTTTGACAGTTATCTGCAGCTTCAGAAGGTGCCTCTTTCCAAGGGAAGGCTGAACCATGAAGCATACGTATGTTCTGGGGGTACTGTTAGGTGCCCTCCTACCTGTTGCCCTATAGTTATACAATCAGCCTGTTTTGAGTACAGCTGTGTTATCTAGCACAGGGGAAGAGATAACTGAGGCATTTTGGCCTTTGTACATTCAAGGGGTAACTGACTTTTCATGCTCTTGAGGTTAATTTACCTCACGCTGTCCCCTTCCTCACAGTAATGACTTGACATTTTTCAAGTGCTTTTGGCTCTGATGGGTGCCAGGGCACTTTACAGAATATATATGCCAGCTTTACAAAATTCGGCTTTCCCACAACAATTATCTTTCTGTATATGAAACGTTTTTTTCTTCATTATTAATGATAAAGATTAAGTTTTTGTATTTGCTGCCTGAGCTTTAAATATTTATGACAGACATACAAGGCTGAAAGTTGCATGCTGTAGAGTAATTGTTATCTGTTAATTGCTGACAGGGCGTTCAGTGCTGGCTTAGACACACAAAATTAAGACAATCTCTGCTCTGAAGATCTCATAGTCTAAACCACAGCTATACAAAAGCTAGGACATACTGATAAATGTAAGGAAGGGAATAATTTTTAGAGAGCATAGCTCTTCAGTGTGATCATGGTATTTACGTCAAATGTTTATCACAGGCTGAAATGCAGCTTCCTCTGAGGTGGAATACTACAGCTGTTCTGCACCATTTATTTTATACAAAAGTATCCATAAAAGAAAAAGGGACAGTATTATTTATCTTCATAAAAGTGCAAGGTGCTTTATAGATGCATTTAAATGAAAGTGCTATGTCTTTAAGAGTTTACATTAAGAATGTTAAACCTGAACACCTAAAATCAGACTTTAAAAACCACATTTAGGTGTCTAAGTAAATAGCCTAATTCTGGTAAGTGCCCAGGAATGTAGAGTTGACTTCAACAGAAGCAGTGAAGTCTTCAACATTTGAGTAAAGAGACACTTAGTTATGCATATATGGGTTTGTAAATTTAATGTTGGACATTCATGGTTCCAAAAGTTGACTTTTAAAGTTGAAGCAGTCTGATCCTGTCCTGTGTGTGCTCGACTTCCATCTGAGAACTGTGTGTGGCATTTCTCAGGTCAAACCCTTAAGTAAAATGAAATGAGAAGGTCTAGAGAGTTATGGGAAAAGGACTATGTTATTCAAAGATCATGAGGTTATATTAATTTTTAAGTATGTGTTCTGTAAGTTATTGGGTTTTATCTTGAAATCTGGTTCTGTAGGCAAGTTTCTTGAGTAGAATAAGGAGTCAGAAAAGTTGGAATAAAATACAATGAACATTTTGAGGACTTTGGATATAATTTCCCAGTCTGAGATGGGGGTGTGACTACTGTAGTACCTTTAAAAACACAGCTGAATGCTGGTGTCTCTGGAGAAGTTTTTTCTTACCCTAAATGTACAGGTATCTTTGCTTACTACCTCCTCCCCTAAACTTCAGCTGACCTTCATATAGTGGGAGATTCAGTCTGCATCACAGTTTGGATCTTTGGCCCTTTACTTCAAGTGTCAGAAAGGAGGTATAGTTAATGGCAACTGTGATATGGACAGCTGTCCCTCAAGAGCAGGACTGAGGTTATTATCTCATTTTACACAGCTGTCAGACAGGAATTACATCTCAGTCATTAGCAAGCGAAAGGTGAAATACTTTTGGACTCATTTTTCCATTTGCTTGTCCCAACCTTGGGTTAAATTGTAACCAGAGACTTTCACACAGAACCCTCTGTGTTTTGTAGTACTCCATTTGCAGAATCTATTGCTGACTGATGCTTCAGAATTGAAACTTTAAAAAAATATTGCTTCTAGCATTTTTGGTCTGGAAGATAACTTTGAAAATATGAGTAGTGCCCAGATTAATGGACAGCCTAAAATGGTATCTCTGAAATGTTTGAACTCTCCAGTTGTGTTAACTCTGAAGCATAAAGAAAAGCATTTAAATCTCTGTATTGCTAGCTATTGCACATCATGTTATTTTAGCAAGAATACCCTGTTGATGTGTTCAACTTCCAAATGCTTATCATCTTGCTAGGATAGCAGCTTGCTGTGTATTCTGCTCTTGTTTCCTTCTTCCTTCTAAGGGATGTATGATGAACTTAAAAATCTATAATGTGTTTCTGCCCTGTACTCATGTTTTCACTTTTAAAGGCAATCTGTGTACGTGTATTACTGAGAGAGAGCAAGCATGCTGCAGTATGTTTTCACTATTAATTAATTGCAAATTTTCATTTTACATTTGAAATGAAAATGCAAAATATTGGGAATGTTTCAAAATTTGGAGACTTCACAACAGAGTTTAAGACAGATTTAATGTTGTGCCCGGTGCTGCTTTGCCAAGATTTGGACTAGACTATCATTTTATCCTTCTGTCTTTGACCTGCCCCATTCTGTACCTCAACCTATTACAAACCTTAGAGCTGGTGTCTTAAAGGTAGATAATGCACAGATTTAGCTAGTTCCTGACCTTGTGAACTCTTTCCTGAATCCCATCCCAGGCTTCCTAGCATCGTGTCACAGGGAGGTTCCTCTCCTGCACCTTTAAGGCCCAGCATGTTTCCACCCCACCTACTTTTTTGCTCTCATTTCCTCCTACACCCCACTGATCCTCCCAGTTCTCTCCGTACTGCTCTTTGCATCTCATTTTCCATGCTGTCCCTTTGGTATTCTGTCCTGTGGTCCTATAAGCCTAAAGCGCTGCTTCTGTCTTCATCAAGGAAGCATCCCTCATCTCCTCTCTAGGATTCTTCACTAGCAGGAATCCTTTCTTACTACAACTCTCAGGCCCTGCTCTTACTTGTACACCTGCATTTTCACCTGTTCTTGGTTTAACTTTTGTTAGATTATATGCTTGTGGACACATAGTGTTTTTTGTCTGAGGTTACGTCAGGAAAGCTGTTCTTTTTTATCGCTATATAATAAACAGAATTTTGTTCCTCTGAAAATGCCCCGTTCTGCTAGGCTGGGGCATGGTACTTTGTCTCCATAATCCATCTGACTCATTCATTCTCCCACCCTCCCTTCTCCCCTGCCCCCTTACCTTCCTCAGGAATAGTTGGATTTTAGTTATTAGAATGAAAAGCCCTTGCGTTACATTCTCTGGTTGCTTCCAGCACTTCACAGTCTTGGTTTTGAGAACTGGGGTGAGCAATTTGTGCAAGGCCCAGTACCTCTTTCCTCGTATTTCTAAGCTGGTCAGTTTACTTGATGTGAAGTCAAGAAATAAGGGAATGGGTATTATTTTTTGGCCCTTTTATATGTATAAGAGAGACAGTAATGAGGGAGAGAGGGAGGTGAGAGCTTTTATACCTCAAGGAAAAAATATTTGGGTGTTTGTTTTTTACAATTAGCAATTCGAATTTTGTTAATGCTCTCTGCTGTATAAAGACTGTGGCTGATTATAGCAGAAATATGTCATTACTGTTAAAAGTTCAAATCTGAATAATTGGGAAGATATCTGAACTTGTTGTGGTCACAAATTAAAGGAGCAAAGTTTCTGAATTCTCAGTTTCACCCCAAAAACTATTGTTAAGTAAAAGCAAAACAATTCCCCCTCCCCATCAGGAACTTGTAGAGAAAAATAAACAAGCTGCTAAAATAGTTACCTCTGAAATTCCCTTTATCTCTACCTGAATAAAGCAGACAAACTTTGAATGTGGAGAACTGTTCTGGGGTTTGGGAGACCTGTGTTCTCTGCATGGTTCTGCTACTTCTCTGCTGGCTGACCTTGGGCTGCGCAGTTCTTCATGTATGGCTTCCCATTTATCCTGAAATAGGTTATTGATCCTTTATAAGGGTTCCAAAGTATAAGGATGAAAAACACTTTATAAAGGCTGGCTGTTCTTGCTGTTGATTACCTTAATTACAATGCAATATTAAACTCAAAATGCTGCTTTTTGTGGCATTAAGAAACAGTGAAAACATGATGCCCCAATTAATTTTTGTTTCATGGAAGGACCTCTGACTCCAAAACTGAAAGATCCATGTCTGCAGCCTAGAACTGTTTTTTAAGTTGACTTAAGTATAGATATTCAGCCTCCCTTGAAGCTTCTCCTGAGATCTCTAATGACCTTTTCTTGGCCAGGTCTCAGAGTCTCTATTCCATCCTCATCCTTCTTGGCTTCCCTGCTGTTTTTGACACTTGATCATGCCCAGTCTTGAAATCTTGTCCTCCCTTGACTTTTGTGTCAGTATTTTCCTGGTTTCCCTCCTACTGTTCTAGTCATTCATTCAGTAGCTTCTGCACTAAGCTATTTACCTTCCTCCATTTATTTTTTTCAAAAGTTAGACACAAAGACCCACCTCTGGTATCCTGTCTTTGCTTTTCTTTACCTCCTTCAAGCCAGTGATACTAAATTATGCAACTTGGCATACTACCTTAATGTCTTTTTTGAATTATTTGCTGCAAGTTTAAGACCGCTGAGGCCAGGATGGAACTCCAGAAAGCTCCTTTGAGATTTCCCTTTGTTTCCTGCTTTCCTCTGTTGTGAGCCTGCACAGTTAAGCCTACAACATGGGTTTTCTCACACTCTTCTTGCTCTGCACATACAGGATAGGGGCTCATCTTCCAGTTTCATGGCCTGAATCTCCTGCTGCTTCTTTCTTAGTCTATTTGGGTAACCCTTACGCTTTCTCCTTCATTAACCATCTCGGTTACTGCTAGCTGTTCTTGCTGGCCTATGACAACTGTGTTACCTTCTTGTCTTGTTAAAAACACAGTTACTGAAGCTACCCTCCTGGCGTGTTTTCTCAACATGTTGACATCTCGTCCTTGACAAGCCTGTTCGTTGGCTACCATCCACCGCATGAGTTTCCAGCTTCTTGTACTCAGTCTAAGGGGCCTTCACATTTATGTTTCTCCCCTATCTGTTGCTGTCTTTTACTGTATTGTCCTTTGCTCTGCCAGCAACACAAGCATGACATTGTGTTTTTCCACTTCTTGCATTAGCATCTCTTCACATTCTTCCTCAGCTGACTCATAGCTTGATACATATAGGAAAATTGCCAGCCAATAGAGACCAGACATACTGGAAACTACTTATTTGCATATTTGAAAATTATTCAAAAGGTCTGACTGATACTCAGAGGTAGTTGTCTTACTACATGTACCCTCCTCTCCCTGGTTTCTTTTGTAAAGAAGGATGATTACAAAAGTAAATAAAGATCATCATAAGCAAGGAAACAATATCTCAAAGACTAGGAAGGTCAGGGTTGGAGCAGAATATTTACTTTCAGTTGCAAGGTGGCAGCTGTGGCAAGTATGTGGAGGAAAGGGGCTTCTTTCAGTATCTGTAAGGAAATGAACAGGAAATTTAGTTTGAGGATGATACACAAAATGGAGCATTTTATGAGTAGGAAAGTGAAGTAGCAATACTAGTGTTTTAAGCCAGAAGAAACTGTTAATGGGTGTGTGTTCCTTGCCAGTGTGGTTCTGAATCCTCTTGACCTTCAAGCTTGGTACAAATCTTTACAAATTTTGAGCGTGGCTAGGGATTGTCAGGTGTTTTGTCTCCTGGAAGACGGTTCAGTCAGTTTAGTTCAGAATAACAGCTAACAGAATAGTGAAAAGGAATTATGTTAAAACAGTGGTTAAGACCTAATTTATGAGCTTCACGCCATATTACTTGATTCTTCTGATCATTCTCCAGCTTCAGTTTCGCTGCACCTTGCTTCCAAACTCCTCTTTAACAGGCTTTTCTGCAGTGCTTTGGTAGTCTTAACTCTGGGAACATCTGCTGTATGTACATTTTGGCCATGTGGTATACGACTAATCTGCACTTGATACCAATTTCCTTATTTTCTGTGAATTCAGTACATAGTTCTTGCTAGTGCTTGATACTCATTTCCACAAGTGGAATGGGTTGTGGCTTGTTTCAGCAACTATTGCAGAGTTCATATTGACTAATCTGTTTTCAGTGGTTGAGCCTTTGGTGAACAGGTTCTGACCACTTACAGTCAGATTTTCATTTTCGCTGTGCCTGGCTGGCATTCATTTAGCCCTGGGAGCTCTCTTACATAGAAGCTTTGTAGTATTACTGTTATTAAACTGCAAGGTTAACAATCATTTTTCATGGATAGACCCATTTTTTAATGGGAATAAGAATACAGTTTTCATTTATAAGTGCGTGTTGCATTCTTTTAACCTGAGTTTCTGTACCTGTCTTTGCAACAATGTGAAGATCTTCTGAACAAGATATTCTGCATGCTGATCTACTTCTGATGTTGTCTCTAATTTCAGAGACGATCTGGGTATCATATCAGTGTTTGCATATCCTGTACTAAAGCTTTACTACTGGATGTGATTCTGATAGGCAGCTAAAATTGAAATCCTTCTCTTCAACCTGGGTGCTCCCACAAGGCTGTGGGGAAATACCTGCTCTTGCATACAGTTTCTCTACCACCAACTTCCCTGTTTCCAAGGGAAGATTGCATTTCAGATATTTGCTCATAAATTTGAATTATTCCAAACACAATACCCAATACCTTTCTCAGTGTAAGAGTAATTGTTCTGTTTATATTATTAAAGCAAATGCCAAAGATTTCTCTTGCCTACCTTGGCATATGTTTAGAATTACAACTCCTGCTTCCAATGGTAAAATATTCCGTAGTGGTACTGAGGGTGGAGGGATGCTGTAGAGACATTTCTGCTGTGGTGATGTATTTTCACTGTGCTTCTTCAAAGTGCTTGGTTTACTTTTTACTTCAGATCTGTTATAGGGAGGGTTGTCGTGGGATATTTAGCTTATTATTGGAATAAATATTTTATAGTAGTCTTATTACAAAGAAAATATTTTTTGTCTCAAAAGTATTTTAGGCATCCCAGTATTCTCAATATCATTTGCCGTTTCTTTCGACAGCTATTATGTATTCCTCACTTTCATTTATGCAACACCATAAATAAGCAAAAAGGGGTCTCTGCAATGTTTGTGTAGTATTTCTCTCTTTTTTTTCCTGCATGTTTATATAGCAGACAACAAAAATATTTGATTAGTTGGTCTTATTAAAATCTGGCAAGGCACTAGCTATGCTTGATCCTAGCCTTTTATGCCTGTAAAGATGCTGTCTCCTTTGACATAAGAATATTTTAGACTTTGGCTGTAATGCCATCTGTTGATAAGTTTAAATAAGCAGGTCAGGTTTTGTAAATTATACCATTTTGTCAGTTTGTACAAAACTAGTACATAATTACTTTTGGAATGGGATCCTGATGCACTTCCAACATGGGGGTTTTGGTGACTTTATAGTCCCCACAAGACTTCATGCTTCATTAGTACCAAGAATGCATGCACAGTCCGTGCCATTCATTCACTAAACTCAAAATACAAAATTATACCCTGCTTGTGCGCCTTTCACAAAATGGAGGGAATTGAAAGGTCCTATGTTAAAATGTGCTACAATGATATTTATGTAATTAGTAGCTATTATGAAAACAAATTTGTTTTCTTTCTATTTTTCCTCGAGACTTAATATGAACCTTATCTTGTTGAGATTGCTGTTTGTTAAAAGAAAACCATATCTGTATAACAACTTAAATATAACAAAACAATTAGCACGGTGATTTATATTAAGCTATACATGGTCTAAAACTTTTCATCTTCTAACTGTGGTGTTTCAGTTACACCATCTTAGTGTATTGTGTTGTAACTTTTAGCAAATTTCTAGTTCAGGATGCCATAATTACTGTACCACCTGTGTTCTTTTACACAAAATAGTGTTGAAGATTCAAAGCCATTCCATCTTGCACGCTAAGTAGTTTTGAGTAGGGGTACAGAATCAGACCACTGTGACATGGACAGGTGCAGATTGTGACAGTTCATATTCGTATAGGTGATACCACGCTATATGCTCTTAGGTGACAGTAGCTTCCTTTGGTTGAATTCTTTTTTTCTTTGTGGTTCGTGACTAGTGAGAACTGTGAGCCCTTTATTACCACATCTGCAAGCTTATAGTTTATTGGAAAAATACTTTTCAGCTTGTTCTACTGCTCCCAAAGAAGGGAAGCATCATTTCAGGCTATGACGATTTCTCGTACCTCTTTGCCCTAGGGACTGGTTTTCCTCCTTTCATATGGCACTGGAGACAGAAGTGTACTTTCAAACTGTGGTGCTTTTTTTTTTTGGTTTGCTGATATACTAACATGACACCTACCACTCCTTCCAGGTTAAGTTGCGTTTTATGAACAATACCCAGCAGCCTCTCACTTCCTTCTGGATTTGATTCCAGAAACATAAACATTTCCTGAAGGCTTCTCACAAGTAGTTACCAAAATAATACATAACAATTTCAGACTGTGCAGGTAATCAGTATCCTTTCGTCTAATTTCTTACATGAAACAAATATCTCTCAGTGAGGATGTTTGTTTAGAGAACATAAGATTTTTAAGTGTTTTGTTCCTGCCCTCTCCTGATTTTTGAGGGAAAGCACACGTCTTAAAATGGCAAATTTCTCTTCCTGCCAGAGTTAGCAAAATTGATTCTTTTCCCCTTTCTGTATTGGCATAAGAATACAGGTTTCTTGCATGTGTAATTTACACAAGTATGTAAAAATTGCCTTTTTTTCCATCAAATTAGAAGCTGTCTGTTTCTTCATGCATGTCGTGTTCTTATGTGTTACTTGTCTTCCTTACTTTTTGAGGCAGTTCCCTCTAATTGTCATCCTGCTCACCTTTCTGATTCAGAAAGTTTGCAGTCAAGTGGTTCTTTTTTGCCAGTTTGTTGGGTTTGAGGTTTTTTGTTTGTTAAATACCTTTGAAGCTAGGTGCATGTCTGAGTATATTAGATGGATGTTGTTAGATCACTGAATCTGTGTTTCAAGCACCTAAATAGAAGTGACTTTATTTTTATAGGTGTTCTACAACAATGTCTCTCACTGCTTGATAGCCTGTTGTGCATTTCTTCCTTCTCAAAGTTTATGTTGAGAAAGTTAAGTTGAGTCTCCTTTGAATGTTTTGCCAGTAGTGTTTCATTGGATTGGAATAGCAGCAAATAAAGCAACAGTGAAAATTAATATAGAAAAATAAATTTATTCTAGAATAGGCATCTTCTGTAGGCTGTGCACAGTGTAGTTACATTCATTGTATGACTCTCTGTTTCAGTCATAACTGATTCTGACTGACCAGCCTTTGAGTTCAGCCTTAGAGAATATTTCAGTCTATAAATGTTTATTAACTGCATTCAATATGACCCTTAGAGTGCTGTTCCCCACATTTCATATATTTTTCAGTCCTGATATATAAGTAGCAGTGATCTTGGATAAGATCTGACTGGCTGAGAGCAAGCATTTGCAAAATAAAAGGGCAGGCAAAGTACAGATTTCTTCAGCAGCAAGGATACTACAATCTGATAGACAGCAGGCTGCCTTGCATTTTCAGCCTGAGGTTTGATTTGCTAGTTGCAAATATTCAAAGTAAGGTAGTAGTTTTCCTGGAAAGCTGTAGTGAAGTATTATGAGTCCCAAGTGAATTAGTGGTTATTAAAAGGTGTTCAAGGCTAGAATTTTCTTTAATGATTAATACGTTTTTCTTCTGAATCAGACAGATTCTGTTCTGTTTAATTGTAGTTTTGTTTCAGTGCTCGGCTGTCAATTTTGCATCTCTCTGACCTGTTTTAACTCGGGGTTGTACTGGAACTAGTTAGTGCTTGAGAAATGAAGACTCTGCAGTTGGTTTCCAGCTGTTGATGGTGGTAATGACTTGGCTACCTTGCCCTTGGTTTTTAAAGTCAGCCAAATACATAAACAGATACCATTTACCATGTATAGTGGGAGATTGAGACTTCTGGTCTTTAA
Source organism: Burhinus oedicnemus (assembly GCA_008921705.1). NCBI lineage: Eukaryota > Metazoa > Chordata > Aves > Charadriiformes > Burhinidae > Burhinus > Burhinus oedicnemus. The sequence continues at coordinate 52,988 of VFFE01000565.1, read as the reverse complement.
CTTTCTTTTTACTTCTTTGAAGTTTATTCTCACTTGATAATGTAGAATTTTTTTAAAATATCCTTAATTTCAGTTCAGTGTGTTTGTTAGTCATTAGTGGGTTTTTTTTTCTTTGTTTGAGTGGGATCATAAAAGAAGAGTTTGAAAGAAGATTTGCCAGGCAATAAACTGGGAAGGGAAATTTGGAAGAATCATCAGCTGCTCTGGTTTGGCTGCAGTCTTGTTTTATTGTACTGTTAAGTAGTGTCAAGCTGGTGTAGTGCTTGGATCAGGTGAATGAGATATGCAGCATAACTTATAGCAAGTATTACTGTTATAGTAAGTATTCTTTCAAATAATTTAGTAGCTAGTTACACCAAATTATTTTTGCACTGTGTTCTGGAATTGCCACCTTACCTAAGATTTGACTATGCCTAATTATTACAGATCCCATATTACTAGGATACAGACTTAGAAATCCAGTAACATGAAGAAGTTTAAACTTGGGGAAAAAATCTTATTCCACTGCTTTGCAATTTTCCATGTGATTGTTACTGGGTCTGAGTCTTCACTTTCTGTCCTAAATCACTGTCTAGTGTGTGTTCTTAAAGAGCTGCTGTATTTTACTGAAAAGTAGTTTCAGTACTGGGCGATTAGGGCATATGTATACACAGATTTTTTTATTATTTAAGACTTGGGGATTTTGTTTTCTTGTCAAAGTTTTTTATAAACCAGGGAATGAAAATATTCAGATTCTTAGCATGGGTAAAATGTGACCCAATTCTAACCTTGCTTGTCTCCCTGACCAAGTGTATTTTAAACAAATACACAAAAGCTTGTGTATTTGATGACTGGCATGTTGCATATCAACCTTACATTTTACTGCATAGCCAGTCATCCCAAATGTTCTACTGACATAATCTGGGCAAATCTGAAGCTCTGTGAAAACTGCAGTGTTTTCTTCTGCTTCTTGAATTTCTGGTGTTTCAGACTGATATCTTAATCTGCCATAGGCTTTCATAACCTAATTTTCTTGATATCTGTGCTTGTCTTAAAAAACAACAAAAAACCAAACCAACCAACCAAACAAAAAACCCAGAAGTGGGTGGTGGCTGGGAAATTTGTATTGTTAGCACAACTGATATTTCATAATGGTTTAACATGCATATGATATACAGCAGTAATTTGTTCTCTGATTGCACTGTGGAAATTAAAACTTATGTGAGGCACACTTAGAAAATTAAGCATTCAACTGATACTTAGTTCACATTTGTTTTCTCCCAAGTTGAATACTACTTTTAGGGAGGGTTGTACCAGTAAAGTTACCTTGCAAATGTAGCTGTGTTTCAGTTACATGGATACCTCAGCGGTCTTTCTGGCCCCACTGGATAAAAATACATTGTTGCTTTACCTGTGTATAATTCCGGGAGGAATAGTGCTATGCTTTTTTTTTTTTTTTTTTTTTTTTTTTAAATTTAAAATGTTTGCGATTAGATCAATTCAGCCAACAAGACCTATATTCAATAAACAACAACTTGAGGAGAGTGGATAATGAAAAGCCTTTTGCAGCTCTGATCACCCAGTGAGCTGTGTAGCAAGCAGTCATTGCTATCATGTGTGATAGTGTGGCAGATGAGTAGATAGATAAGTTAGTAGCAGTTGGGCTTTTCCTTTCCTCCACAGACAGAAAAATGTTTCCACTTGCTACACATACTGTAGTGCTGCAATTTTACTTTTCAGTTTGTGTGTGCATGTACGTGTGAGTGATGATGTTAGCTGCACAATTAGGAGGTGTTTTCTGAGCCCAAGGCTTTGGAACCACTGCTTGTGGTGGTTGAGGGATGGATTTTGTTGGGGTATTGTGTAGGTGGTTGAGCCTGAAGAAGTGTGATGAGCACATGCATGAAAATGAAAGGTTTAGTGCATAAAAACGTGTTGGAGTGTAGACTCTTAAGTGCTTTTGTGCTGTGAGAACACTTCAGTGCAGAAGTGCAAGGTATAATGCATATGGTTGTGGGGGAAGAGCGGGGAGCTTCTGTGTCAAAATGCTGGGTGCATCTGTCTCTGTATCTGTGCATCCACACTGTTATTGTCAAATACCTATTTTTAGAATGAGTATCTAATTGGTATTCATGCACATGGGTGTCTCCCTGTCTCATCTGATCCACTCATCTGAGTGATGCACTTGGTGGGAGGTGTCTGCTGATGAATCTTTCCTAAGCAGTATGTGTTCACGTCAGTCTGTTCTCTCTTACATGCATGTGTTTTAATTTGTTACATGAGTGTGTGTGTACATAAGTATGTGCATGTGTGTTTGTGCATTTACCTTTTGTATGCACTACTATGCTCAAAGGTAGTATCATCTAATCCTCTAAAAAGATTAGTTTCAAAAATGAAAGATGCAGAACTTGCAGCCCTTCAAGACATGATTCTTCTCTTTATGCAAAGAGTAAGTGCAGAGCAGTGCAGGTTGTGGCCGTGGAAACTTAGCTACCTCAGTCCAGACTTCAAGGGATTGCTCCTAGTATAGTGATGCAGCCAGTTATGAGTAAGAATGATGATCTTTCTGCTGCCTTGATGACTAAAAAGACAGCATACAAGTTTGTGTCCTAAGTACAAGTTCATACAAGTTCATGCTGCTTCATATAAAATAATTGTTAAGTAGAAAACCCTGGGTACAAGCGCTAACCATGTTGGACAGGTGTGTTTTATTTTTATGAGGGGAAATATATAATATTTATGAGAGGAAAGATCCTGAGTCTGTTTCCACCCTGTGGCAAATGTGTTGTGTGACTTTGGACAAGTCAGTTTTTCTTGTATCTCAGATATGGAGAAAATACTTGCCTGTTGTATTGTAAATTAAGCAAGATTTAATTCAATAAAATGATATGTATATTTAGGGAAAATGGGTTATGGTAGGAAAAGCTTTAACTATTACGAACTTAATGTAGTCTGTTCCACCTTGACATGGTAGATGTAATTATCTATATATAGTGTTATGCATGTTTTAAAATGAGATGTGTAATCCTAGCTCTAAGGAATAGGATTCATTATAATGTCACATGACGCAAAAAGAGAGGCTAGGCCTTAGAGAGAAATTAATTTCCCCCCCAAAATTGACGTAGTCACACTCCTGACTTTTCCAGATGATCTAATTAAATTGTGGTTTGTATATGGCATGAAGGAGTATTGCCTTTGAGCTGTGATTTTCCTCTTACCTGACACAGTAAACCTACTGGATTACAGGCAATCTTGGTGAAGGGTCCCAAGGTTCTATTGCTTATGTAGTAAGGAAGTGAATGTGATACAGCTGCTGAAAAGGCTCCACTTCCTTTGAATAGATCTTAGTTCTTTGCTTGGGAACAGTTGGGTTGTTCTGGATAAGACTGTCATAGCAGTGTTACCATCAGCACTGTCTCAGCTAGTATCAGCAAGGATGGTCCTCCCAGAGACACAGTCATAGGCCTTTTTGGATGATTTTGTTTGGCTGTGAATAAGGTATATGAAGTAGGATGATCTTCACACAGGTATTTGTGATCAGGGGAGAAGCAGAGGAGGAATGCAAACAGATGCTTCTGTTCTTAGGGTTCACCTTGTTTATATCTCAGGAGTTCCCTTTCTGCTCGTTTCTCCTCATAGATACTCCTGCTTCCAGCATCATGGCCTCTGACCTGGAAAGCAGCCTCACTTCCATAGACTGGCTGCCACAGCTTACTTTAAGAGCTACTATTGAAAAATTAGGGGGTTCCTCACAAGCAGGACCTCCAGGGGCTGCCCGGAAGTGTTCCCCAGGCTCACCGACAGATCCCAATGCCACCCTGAGTAAGGATGAGGCTGCAGTGCACCAAGATGGGAAGCCACGTTACAGCTATGCCACTTTGATCACATATGCTATCAACTCATCACCTGCCAAGAAGATGACGCTTAGTGAGATCTACCGTTGGATCTGTGACAACTTTCCGTACTACAAAAATGCCGGTATTGGTTGGAAGGTGAGGACTTGCATCGCTAAAGTACCCTTTTTGTCTAATTCCAAGACTTATTTTGTTAATTCTGTGCAAAATATCCTCACTGAGGCAAATAAAAAGACAAAAGTGAAACTAAATTGACCAACTGGAGAAAATGCGGAGCCAGAAGTCCCATTTTCTCTGAGAATTTTGTTGTATGTATGTGGTGGCCCCTTAAGAAGGAGCGTGCAAAAAAACCTACCGCCAACAACCGAGAAAAAACAAAAACGCCCAAAACCCCACATCTCTGCATCACACTGATACTATTTTCATTGCACCTTCTGTAGATGTATAGGTGGTTCAGCCCCATATTATTCATTCTAATTCATCCCTCTCCTTTTCACAGCTTCTGTTCTGCTCTGTTCCAGGTGCATGTAGTGAGCTTTGGCTTTTGAGTATGCACCATCCTTCTGTTTTCTCTGCTTGCTCCCAGGCATACTCAGAAGGCTATATGTTTTTGTTGTAGCACTCACCTGTATCTCTTACTCTCTCATCAGAACTCTATCCGTCATAACCTCTCTCTGAATAAATGTTTTCGGAAGGTGCCTCGACCAAGAGATGATCCTGGGAAGGTAAGAAATCTGCGTGCTCCTGGGCAAGCAATTTAAAACTGCAGGGAATAAGCCGGGGTTGCCCTTTCTAAATCACAGTTGGAATTTGAAACCTAAAGTGTAGGCAAAAATGGAAGCAGTAGTAAGATTTACTGCAGTGCTTTGGCTACAGAAGCATTCACTTAAAGGGAACCTGTAAAGGGACCTTAATGATTTTAGCAATTATTTTTCTTAACTGTGATCTTCGGTTGACTTTAAAGATACTGGAAGAAGTCAAAAATGGGGTTGAATGTACTTTATTAGTTTTGTTTCTTTTTCTTCATGATCTTTATATGTAAAATGTGAGTCTAGTCCAACCTGTTCCATTATGAAAGACTGTAGTGGCTGCTGGTGAATGGCAGGACTATGATGTGACATCATGGGTTTCATGGAGGCAAGATCCATGGAAGTGAGAGCAGAACTACTACCTATTTAGACTGCAAAACATTTGGTGTTGGGAAAAACTTGAGTAAAACTCAAGAATTTAAGAATCTGTTGGCTAAGTAAGGGCTAATAAAGCTCTGTTAGTATATATAGATTGTAAAGGGAAGTTGCTACCAAAACCAAGACTTGGCATCTTGGCATGCAGGTATTATTACTGTTAAAAAAAAAACCAAACAAACAAGCACAAGGAGATGGTGGGGACAAGAAGCTATGTATTTAGACAGAAAGATTGTCTCCTTCCCCCATCCTAAAGTTACCAGAAAGGGCCACTTGCGCAGGCCTTTTATTTCAGGTTATATTTAAAGGACTAAGTGGTGCTTGGTTGGCATCTATAAATGGAAGTAGTATATCTTTGAAGATCACTGTTCAAAAATACCATTGATTAAATGGCTTAGTCCAGGAAATGCTAACTGACTTCAGTGTATATGTTTGCAGGTGTTCATTGGCATGTTGGGCTGGGTTTATAATAAAAACCTGTCCTGTGCTTGTCACTGATTATTCAGATTTCAACTGGAGGTTAAAATGAGCTAAATCACACTGTAGAGTTCTCTTTATACTTATTCAGAAAACAACAGACATAGTTATAGACTGTTTCGTGTTGCAAGGGACCTCTGGGGGTCAGCAGCACCTCCACCTCCCTCCCAGACAGGGACAATTAGACTGGGTTGTTGAGGTCTTCATTGAGTTTTGAATATCTCCAAGGATGGACATGTTCCAGTGCTGCACCACAATCATTGTGAAGAAATTTTTCTTTATATCTGATTGTAATTTCCCTTGCTGTAACTTGTGTTTGTTGCCTTTTATTCTTGTCCTGTGCATTTTTGAGAAGAGTTTGATTCTGTCTTTATAATCTCCTTACACAGTTGAAGGCAGTGGTTAGATCCCCTTAGCCTTCTCTTGTCCAGGCTAAATAGATCTCACTGTGTGAACTGCTTGTACATCGTGTGTTTTAGTTTTTAACCATCATGGTGGCCCCTCTTTGGATGCATTCTAGCATGTCAGTGTATGTCTTGCACTAGGAAGCCCCTAAATGGGCACAGTACTTAAAGTGGGATCTCGCAAGCATGGAAAAAGAGTGATCCTTCTAGCTGTCTCTGCCCAGTCTGAACACTGAGTTGGTTCTCATTAGTCAGTAACAAATTCATGTTGTAAGGAAGGTACTGAAGAGGGTGTGTGGGCCCAAAAGAGTTGGCCTAGCTTGGATCAAAACATCCTTTGCTCTTCCTGGTGTCCTGTCTCGGAGTGATGGAAATGTAGAGCATTTTGCCTTCCACCAATAGCATCGTACCTCATTTTTCAATACATCCCAATGCAAGAGAGGAATCTGGAGGGTGGTCCTTGTGGTCCTAATGTTTACTTGAAGCTGCATTCTTTTAGTCTGTAATCCCCTGCTTCAGGAAGCGCTCTGATTTAATCATGCATTCACCAATGGGTCTTCTTTCCAGGGCTCTTATTGGACAATAGATACGTGTCCAGATATATCTCGCAAGAGGCGGCATCCTCCAGATGATGATGTGAGTGTTGTTCTTTCCAGACAGCATGGAGCTGGAGGGAGAATTTCCTTCTTGTTCCAAGGAGTCCTTCCAGCACTAGACCATGGTATCATTCTGGGGGCAGGGTATACAGATGGGGAGACAAAGGCTTAGACTGAATGAACTAGCATATATGTCCTGCTGATTGGCTGTTCTTGCTGCTGTTCAGTAGCAAAGCTAATTTTGTTTAAAATCCTTTATCCTGACTCTTTAGTGGCTAAGGCCCAGTCCTCCTCTTTTCTAAGCCATGAACTTCTACAGTGGGGGAGCTGGCTTCCCATCTGCAGTTTCACTTCTCCATCTGTTCTTGATTTCTGCTCCTTTCCTTTTGTCTTTCTTCCCCATCTACAGATACCACAAGACTCCCCAGAGCAAGAGGCAAGTAAAAGCCCCCGAGGGGCTGTTCCAGTCAGCACAGAAGGCTCTTTGCCACCTGAGGCCACCCCTCAGCTGTCACTCCAGAGCACCGCCCCCATTGCCAACTACAGTCAGGTGAGCAGCAGGGAAAATGATAGAAGCCTTATGGCAGGGGAAAAGGAGACCGGGAGGAGTGCATGAATGGAAAAGTGAAGTAGTGAGAAGAGAGGGAATCATGAAAATGGTGATATAGAACCAAAAATAAAAAGAAGGGAAGAAGCTGAAATTGCACAGAGGAAAATAAGGAGGAAGTGAATTTTAACAAAGGACTGGATGGAGGTAAGGGTAAAGGCATAATGGCATGAGATAGCTGAATAAAAAGCTGGAGCCAGTGTGCTGCAGAGGGAGGGTGGTGGTTGATTTTCCTCAAGGAAAATGGCATTTTGGAAGATTTGTTGTGAGATGAGCTAAGTGATATGGGATATCCGTGCATATTCTACCTGTTACCTGTATCTAGTTTCTGTATGCCTATCTTAAGTTACAAAACCTAGTACAAGCTAAAGGCCTTACTTCTACCTTCCTTAGCAGGGTGCAGGGCCTGTGGATGTTGCCTCTACTGTAGCAGGGGGGCAGGGCCGTGAAGGGGCTGATGTGCCACCCCCACTGTACAGTGCCAACCATGACTTCAAGTTCTCCTACTCTGAGATCAACTTCCAGGATCTTAGCTGGTCCTTCCGAAATCTTTACAAATCCATGCTGGAGAAATCATCTTCCTCTCAGCACGGTGAGTAACCATATGCGTCATGTGGGGTGGGCAGGTATGTGCCCACACAGTCTTGTCCACTGATCTATCCTTGGTATCTCTCAGATCTTTCCTCGTTTAGGAGCCTGTGCAAACAGACTTTCCTTCTTTGGCATGCTGTAATTAGTTCTGCCAGGAGCAGATAAGAAATCTGCATGTCCTCTACCTATTGCTCCCCCCAGTTCTCTCAGAATAAAGAGGATAATGATTTAAAAATACCTTGTGTTGATATGAAAGCAAATACTAAAATGCCAGAAGCTTAGAGAAATTGAAGTCCTGAAGAAAAGCTTGTCGGAGAAGTATTCACAATCTGTCAGGCTAGAAACCATAAGGGGTGGGGGGGGTGAGGGGGGATTGTTGCATGTAGGCAGTGGAGTTTCTCCGAAGGGAGAGTAGAAAGTCGTGATTACTCAGATCTGTTAAAAGTAGGATTGTACAAAGCCTTGGAGAATTGGGTTTTGTGGCTTGAGAGCGTGGAAGAGAGACGCTACAACTCCATTCATAGCTTGCATTTCTGGGATTGAGGAAGCAGCCACCAGAGGGCAGAATCGCTGTAGGGATGAGATGGCACGGAAAACACTTCAGAAAAATCTCCGGTTGTTGTTCCCACCTTTAAACACTCTTCTAATTATTAGTCTGGTGCAAAAAGGAATATAATATTAGATTAGCCTCTCACCTACGCTGTCAGCCATCATACAGTGCAGGCAAAGTTTGCTACTCTAGGAGAAGTCTCCTGAACTTGTAGCTTCAGTGAAATAAAATTTTATTACTTTTACTGCTTTTATCATGCTGGCACTTGAGATTCCTAGTAGGATGCTGTTGTGTGAGGCGTTGTAGAATGAGCAAGATACAAAAATGTAGAGAAGAACCTTGACTCGGTGTGTGCCTCTGTAAAAGGTTAGCGGTGGTCTGGTTTTTTTCCCCCCAAGTCTTCAGCTGTTAGGTAGTCTAGGAAAACTTGCAATCTTTGAGGAAATTTTGTGGGCAACTTTTGAGTCAGGATGGCAGTATTCACCCTTTTGCAGTAGTAGGATGGTCTAAGGGTTGGTTTTTGGATCTAGTGAAAAACTGAGGCTTGCTTGCTTGTCAAGTAAGGGCATTCAGAATAAGAAATGGGTAGCTCAGGTTAGCGGTGTGTAATGCCCTTCACTGTGATTTTTCCCAGAGGTTCCACAACATAAGGGGGGAATGAACTGGGGAAGCAGACATAAGAGATATGCTGAACTCCTGATGTGGAAAAGGAATAGAGAACACCTGATGCTTTTGCATGTTGGGGATGCCTGAAATACAAGAGGATAGAAATGACACTCCCAATGAGTTGGGAGGAATGAAAGTAATAAAGGAGCCCTGACATGTGCAATGTGCCCCGTGTGCAAAAGCAGTAGAATGATGTGTGAGAAAAATTGTGAAGGTTCCCAACCAAGCTGCTTGTAAGATGGGAACTGAAGGGAGCTTTTGGAAACAGCAAGTCAGATTTATCAAGTTACCTGTTTTCTAAATGTTATGTTGTTTAAGTTTGCTTAATGGTCATGTCTAGGAAAACAACACATGCATGAAATTTTAGGAAAGCATGGGTTACCTTGGTAAATATAGTAAAAATCCAGGGAAGAATTTAAGTGTTTAACTCTGTACTACAAGTTTAAATCCTGCTGGGGCTTTGTTGTAGAGCCTTTTGTTTTGAACAGAATCTGGAGCATGGTGAGGGCATAACTGTGCACGTGACAGTTGTTGGCAGCCTGTAGAGGGCACTCCAAAAGTTTCATAAATAGAAGGATGAGCACTGTGAAATTAGAGATGGATAATTTAAGCAGAGGTCTGATCCAGGCAGCTCTTAAAGCTCCCTCCTCTTTCTTCTACTCGGCAGGTTTCTCTTCTCTCCTTGGTGACATGCAGCCCTCCAACCACAGTTACTACATGTACCAGCAGCAGCAGCAGCAAGGCCCCTCATCAGTGGGTGCTGCTCCCCCACTCCACACTCCAACCCCAGAGGGTTGCCCATCCCAAGGGGGAAAGCAGCAGGGTGGTGAAGGTTATGGCCCTCCACCAGTGATGTCCATGCACCCGCCTCCAATGCAGCATGGAGGCTACCACCAGCATCAACAACATCACCCACACTCCCACCCACAGCAGCAGCCACATCAGCACCAGCAGCAGCAGCAGTCACAGGCTTCAATCAACAATGCTGGCTTTGGTGAGTCAGGGGCAATAGAAAGAACAGCTGGGGAAAAGGGAGCAGTGAGGAGCCCCCCAGACAGAAATTCCACAAGTGAACTTTCCCTAAGTAGTGTCTACATTGTGTGTGGAAAAAGGGTGAATGCCAGTTATGATTAAAATCTGAGAAGGAAATGGCTTCCTTACTGAAGGAAAGGAGGATACATCCACACTAGGTTTGGGATTCTGTTTAGGGTTGCAGGATAAAGTCAGGGGCTAAATGAAAAAAGAGGCACTATCCCTGGTCTTCCAAGGGAGAAAGGATTTCTAGCTACTGTAGTGTCAGGCTCTTTGGTGAAAAGGGACTGATCATTTTATATTAAGGGGTGGAAGGAAGGGGCAGTCTGTATTGCAATAATCTTGTCCTCATTTCATTCCAGCGTTTCCCCCTGATTGGTGCTCCAGCATTGATTCCCTGAAGGAAAGCTTCAAGATGGTAAACCGGCTGAACTGGTCTAGCATTGAGCACTCCCAGTTCTCAGGTCAGTGTTGGCCTAGTGACTAGGTCTAGTGACTAGGGCTGTAGTCTAGAATATGAGTGCTGTGCCCAGATCATTTTTTCAGTGTAACCATGTCAAGTCCATGGGTTTCTCAGTGACTCAACTCTTCTCTTTGTAAAATGAGGTGTCCTACTTCATGGGTTCTGTTAAAGACCCTGAAGCACTTGAACACTGCAGGAATTTGGGGCGGGGGAATTAATTCATAAAAGTATGTCAGAAAGCTAACTGAGATTTTTCCCTCCTACTCTTCCCTCCCCTACTTGAGTCAGTGAGACAGTATCCTAGATATGGAGCTCTCCAGGAGTTTGGTGGCAGATTCGAAGCCATGAAGTTGGGTTTGTGGGGAGAAGGTAGGATTTAGGGGTAGAAAACAGAAACTCTTTGCAGGGAAGACCACGATGTGAGTGCTGTCTTTGACATTGTCCTTTGTTCTTTTCAGAGCTGATGGAGAGTCTGCGCCAGGCTGAGCGGAAGAACTGGACGCTGGATCAACACCATATTGCCAACCTCTGTGACTCCCTTAATCACTTCCTTACTCAGACTGGTCAGCTCCCTCATCTGGTTGGCCCACAGCAGCCCCCCCGAATCTCTGATTCTTGTGCCCTGAACAGTGGCAAACAGGAGCAATCCATGAACCAAGGTAATTAGGAGGGAGACTAAAATGACATGGAAATAAAGGCCCAATTCTGTGAATATCCTAAACTGCTTTGCTGCCTTACCAGGCAATGTAGTACCAAGCAACTTGGGGCTAGGCTGTCAGAGCTGTTTGTAGCAACTCGGCTTCCTCTGGCTTTAGAGAATTAGGATGTCCTATGTCTGTGGCCTAGACAGACCATTACTATGTGAGGCATACTGTTGACAGGCAATCTCTCCAGGCAGAAATACATTTAAAAGCTAAACTCATAAAAGGAGAAGGGGGTGGTGGTTATTATAAGTGACCAACAGAAAGGAATGGCAAGGTAGAGAGATTGCTATTCCAGATGGCAGGAGCTGTAGGAGCTGTAAGGAAGAAAGCTCTTGCAGCCATGTTGGAGAAATACTGACTGGACAAGGAGTAGGAGCATGCATTCTGAGGAGAGCACAGAGGATATCATGGTCTTGATAGAACTGTGATGGTATGTGTCATCTAGTAGTGAACTAAATGGATGATATTGACCCAGCTTGTGCCGTTTCTGGATCAAAATTTTCTTCTTTTGCAATAATGGAGAAACTCTCGCTGGTTCCAAGAACAAGATCCCTGACCAAGCTATAGCTTGCAGTTAGGACCCAACAGCTGAACATTTCAGTATCCCATGGGTCTAAGTGAGTTGCTTTGTGGCTGAGCTGCCACCCAGTCAGGGCCAAGACAGCTGACCAGAATGTTAACAGTGTTGGTTTTGTGTGGTGTATGTTTTTGTTTGGTTTTGTGTTTGGTTTTGGGTTTGTTTTTTTTTTTAACCTTTCCTTTCACAGTGAACTCCTATGGTCAGCCCCAGCCTCCCCATCTCTTCTCCGGGCCATCTCCTATGTACCAGATTTCCACCCAGGACTCTCCAGGATATAATCGCCCAGGTAATGGTTGACATTAAGGCATATTATACCAATGAACATTAAAGAACTGGTTCCCAAGCCCTTTGTGCATTTCTCCCAAAGCAGTTACTAATCAAACAGAGCACTGAGGGTAGAGAGGGAGCTTGGACTGCAAGGGGCTCGCCATTTAGGGATCTGCCAATAGCTCTGGCAAGGTTTAGGGTTTCAGTGGCCTGATTTCTTTCACTTCACATAAATAGCTCAGCCTCACCCTCGGTTGCTTGAAGGCAACTTCACATGAGAAGCTTCTGTTGATAAAGTCCTTTGTGCTCTATCAGCAATCAGCTGTAAGGAGAGTTAAGGAGGCTGAAACTTAACCTCTGTAGAAGCTGCTGTGGAGAATTTCACAGCAGACCACCTACAGGCCCTGGTAAGTGCTGTCTGACAGGGGGGAAATTCATGCCAGTGCTTGTTAGACTGTTGGAAGGGAAAAGGCCAGAATCCCTTATGCTTTCTTTTGCCCAAGGGCCCACTGTGAGAGGGCATGACATTTTTTATTCTAACTGTCCTCTTTCCTTTCTCTTCTTTTTTCTTGTTTTTGGCTCAGCTCACCATCTGGTTCCTCGGCCTCCAGGGCCTCCTCCAGGTGCCAATGAGGAAATCCCCGATGATTTTGACTGGGACTTGATCACCTAGTGAGTTACAGACTTGATAGCCCGTCCTTTGTGAAGGACGTGGGAGGAGAGGGGGACATGGGGTGAATGGTGCCAGCACCACCCTCCCCAGCCTCCCTGCCTTGCCTGTATATAGATATATATTCTCTATCTCTGCCAGAGAAGCCACCGCAAGATGCTGCCGAAGATAATCCTTCCTTGAGTCCTGTTTTATCTTCTTTTTCTTCTTTTGTTTATTATTATTATTATTATTATTGTTATTATTGTTACCAATAATTGAGCACAGCCCTCCCCCTCCTCTGGTGGCCTCAGACACATTAGGTTGCCTCTTTCATGTTCTGTGGTGCTCTGTGGAGGGTGGAAGGATGGGTCCTTGGTGCCATGAAAAGACCTCGGAAGGCTGAATCCTCGAGTGCATCTTTCTCTGCCTCCATCATTTTGCGTTTAACAATCCCTCTTTCCCTTCAAGGTGACCGGTGAATCTGTTGTATTGGCTACTGGAGTGAGAGAGCCTAGTGGACCCTGGGAGCCTATAGTTATGTTGTTTCGTAAATATTGTAAAGGTCAGGGGGGCTAAAGGAAGACTGGAGGGGTGATCTTAGCTCTGTGAACTTTCTCACACCAGCAGGAAAAGCAAGAAAAGAAGTAGAATTCCCAAGTACAAAGAGAGGGTAATCCCTGAGGTAGGGAGAGCTGAGCTGAGCTGAGCGGGTAGACCTGAGTTTGGAGAAAGGAGAATGTAGCAGAGATGGTATTTCAGCAGAGAAGTTGGGTTTCAGAATGCAGTGCCATCTGTGAGGACTGGGAGAACTTGAGGGAATCCTGACCTATTTTTTACACTGCCTTTTGCAGTCTCCAGGTGAAGACTATATACCCATCAGGTAAAAGAAGCAGTCAGGGGCATCACGTGATTCAGCAAATTCTGTTCCCCAGAGCTTTTAATTTCACCCCCCACCCCTTCAATCCCTTCTTCAAAATATGTAGCGAGGCTGTTACTTGCATATGCAAATTTGGAAGTTTTCTCCCATCAGTATTTGTCCCGTTATTATTTGGCCCTCTGCCCCTTGTATTTCTTTGGAGACTGTCCTTGCCTGTGGTTGGAGAGTGCCAGCAACAGGAGTCTTGTTGCGTAGGTGCAAATTCTCAGTCAGTGGTTCCCGCTTTGTGAATGGGCTAATGGTGGGAAGAGGAAGCTGCTGCTCAGAGTGGAGGTGAATTAGGGGACTTCTGGTCAAGGGGCTGGACCCTCTGGTCAAGGAACTGGGAGGCCCTCACAAGTGGTTTTTGTAACAGGTGCATTAGAATAGAGAGGACAAAGTGGGGCAGATCTTTGAACTGAACAGCCAAAGGGTATAGTATAAAAGGGAGGAGGGTGAATCAGACCCTTTGCAGTTCAGCTAGGGAGATGATGGAATCTAGTGTAAATCCCGAAGGATGAGTTTTGTCAGCACTTGCAAATCAGGAAGGTGGAAAAGGTACAGAAGCAGGAGTGAGTGTTGAGGTGCCTCCTCCCCAAAGCTGTGTCCTGTTGTTCCCCTTTTTTCTGGTATGGCTGTGTTCTGTCAAACCTCTTAATATTTTACAAAGCCTCCCCCCAGCCCTTATTCCCTGTTTACCAGTGAAGGGAACCAAGACAGAAATAAAACATCATGGCCGCTTGACAGACCAGGGGCAAAGGAGTAATAACCTCTACTCTGACTGCAGGAAGGTGGGGAATTAGCATTGCTTTTTACATTTGCTGTAGGGATAAACCAATTGGATCTTTGTCAGGGAAGTGGACAGAGTCTCATTGTATTGGGGGGGGACACTTTTGTTTCTCTCTCTCTCTTTTTTTTTTTTTTTTTTTTTTTTTTTTTTTTTTTTTTTTCCTCCCTTAAGTGTGTGTTTGGGGGGGAGTTCGTCCCTGAGTGTTTCTGAGAGAAATGAGGAATCCCAGAGCCAACTTCAACATGGAGTCAGATGTTATCTCTGCTGCCTCAGGATGGGAATAACACAGCTTGGAAGCATGTGCGATGGGTTTCTGTGGAAAGTGGCACCAGAGACAACCATGAGAGACAATCTCGGGTAGGTGCCAGTTAGTGCTTTCCAGAGGATGTTACTGAGAGCCGGCCCTGTGGAAATCTGAAGACACCGCCGGAAGAAAAACAAACCAAGATGGCTCCTTCTGCGTATCCAAGTGCTCCTCATTTGCATACTCGCCTCATTTGCATATTAAGTTGTGTCTCATTTGCATATGTAAATACATGCCGGTCAGTGTGCAAATTAGCCTCGTTCCTCTGCTCCTGAAATAAATCTGTGTTGTTAATGCGTGGAAGGCATCGGGTGGGCGGCGTGGAGCTCTGCAGGGTGCACGGGTACCGGCCTGCAGGGAGAGGTCAGACGCCAGCCTGTCACCCCTGGAGAGGGGCTCTTGCAGGCCCCTCCAGTGTGGTGTGGCCCCCCCATGCTTTGTGTTGGTGGTCAGGGAGAGAGGGGCGTGGTCTCACGAGTTTATTTTTGTGCATGCTTTCTTAATAAAAAGAAAAAGTGAATGTTTATGGTTTAACTCTTTTGGTGCCAGTATTGAATTTTTTTTTTTCAGCGGCGCCTGTCAGGTGGGCTGACTTCCCACCTAATTACTTTAGAAACAGAATCTGGGTGTGGATATCACTAAATTAACAGCCCACACCTACACATTCTTTACGACTGAGACTTTTTAGGTTGTCAAGAGAAAGAGTTGAACGTTCTCACTGCTGGCTGTTTGCAGGGCACTGAGATCACTGAGTCTTTCAATTCGTCCTCGCCAGGAAGGCAAAGTGAAAAACATACCAATGATCAGTGGCTTTTTCATACCATTTTTTGACTTTACACCTTTAAGGAAGGACTAACACAAAAAGCAGATATTTAACCACTCCCTCAGAGTACCCAGTAAACATAGTTCTGCTTTTCAGGAGCAGGGAACATTCAAGCTTGGGAAACGCCTCCAAATAGCTTGACTGGACAAAATTTTTACCTTTCTCCACCAGAAAGACAAGAAGCACGTATCTCTTCTAGAGAGCAGGACATGACTGTGCCAGAGCAGGCTTGTTCCCCACTTTCTTTGGCATTAGACTAGATGTTAACGCTTCTCAATTCTAGGGCTTTACCAAATGGCTCACAGTCCAGCAGCCACCTCTTCTGGTTCATCAGTGACTGCAGTTGCTCAAATTATGCTCGTGTACCATCTTAAAATGTAGTAGGTACATTTGGGTAATCTTGGACTACTTCCTAAAAGGAAGATTTGGGAGTCTGGTGGTGGAGTGTTGGGGACACAGTGAGTGAGTGCATGCTAACAAACATAGCTCCAGCATGTGCATTGGACCAGTTACTACTGTACTGTGATGTTTTTGCTGGGACAAAGAAATATCTTGGGCATCTACCAGGGGATGAAATTTATTTCAAAGCAGCTGACAGGGGCAATGTTCTAATGCACTGTTATAAGAAAATGTAGCACCACCCTCTAGGTAAATCTTCAAGGAAAAAAACCCTCAGACCCCAAGTATAGTCAACAGAGAGGAAAAATCAGATGACAGACTCCAAGAAGAGACATCAAAGTTAGTTTCATCTGCAGTTTATCAGAGATGGGAGATATAGAACATAGACATATGCAAATAACTCTAATGACATTCTCATCTAGCAATTCAGATTAAACTACATGACCCACCACAAATCATTGTACAAGCTTGCTTTCTTCTTTAAAGGTTACAGTACTCTGTTTCCTCCACCAGAGTCTTTCCTCAGATTATTACTATTGGTACTTCCAACTTTCCATCTCTCTTGAGTTGGCTATGAAGGAGGTTAGCTGTTCTGATGTGAATCATCTCAGTGCCCTGTGTGTGGATCTGCACATTAATCAAATGTGTTGGAGAAAAAAAAGCTTTTAAGTAGAGAGTGACTGATGTGCAGGGCCATAGCTCGCTCTTTCTACAGTGCTGATCAGAAGTCTTACATTACACTGTGCTGCTAATGTCCTTCTCTGTTGAAGTCTTGCTTCTGTCAAGGGAGTAAGGGATTGAACGCGTTGGTTCCTCAGTAAAGGCACCTTCCAAGATTCCTTGCACAGATTGCTGTGCCTTTGCCCTGAAGTCCCGTCCCACAAAAACATAGAGCAGGGGGTTGATGCAGCTGTTGGCATACGCAAGTGCTATAGAGAGGTGATCCCAGAGGATCAATGACTCCCTCAGTCCTGTTCCAAGAGTACGTACAAGGGACAGAATCCCAACTACGTGGTATGGAGCCCAGCAGATGAAGAATGCAGCTACCACGAGCACAATTGTTCGCAGCATCCTGTTGCGTGGCTTGTGAAACCGATTTGCATGCGTTCTGAAAGCAATAAGGGCATAGCAAAATGCCATTATGCCAAGGGGGAGTACAAAACCAAAGACAGCCCTAGTGATGTTTATTACTACAAAGGCAAGGGGTACAGAATAATCACTTTCATAGAAATCTCCCCATGAGTCACTACCATTGTAGGCTAAAGGTGAGTATTTTTCCAATAATTCATTTACAGAATCATCCATATAATATAGCACTTCATCATCTCCAAAATTGTACCCACACTCAGTTTTGCCATCATGAGCAGTAGTCTTACGGTAGTGAAGGACAGGACAGCAGAAAATGAAGGCCAGGATCCAAATGCCACTGCATATTAGTGATACAAATTTCACTGTTCGATGATTTTGACACCAGACAGGTTTCATCACAAGAAGGCACCGGTCAATGCTGATGGCCACAAGTAGGAAGACACTAGCAAACATGGTGAAGATTATGACTGATGGAATGATTTTGCAGAGGAACCAACCGTATGGCCAGTGTTCATGGAGGGCCAGGTGAACAGTGGAAAATGGCAATGACAAGCAGCAAATGAAGTCAGCCACAGCAAGGTTTAGGAACCAGATAATGTTCACAGACCTTTTCATTTTCAGACCAGCTACCCAGATCACCAATCCATTGCCTGGGATACCTATGATGAAAACTATGATGAAGATAGCAATGGAGACAATGGATCCTGATGCATAATATACAGCAGCCTCTTCATGTGAACTGGTATTACCCAGGAGTCGAGGCATTCTGTAGCTATAGAATAGAAAGCAAATTAGTAGGCAATTCACACCCTTCTCCCCAAATTCTTCTCTGTCTGTACTGAAGCATCTCTGAGTCAGGTGACAGTACAGAGCTGTTGTGGTACAAAGGCATGGGTCTATACAAGTTTGTGCTAAAGGCTTACTAATCTGACCATTATACACTTTCATCATTCTCATGGTGGCTAAGATACATAAGCCCTACTATTCAAACAGGGGCTTGGTCTACACTTAAGTTCTCCTATCTCTGTCATCCCCTTTGATTTCAGTCTGGTTCTTTTTGGTCTCCACTCTAAAGTGAATCTCTCATGCCCACACTATCACCAGGTGTCTTTCCTGACCAACTTCCAGCTTTGTATACACTTCTTCAGAAAGTTAAGTCAGCATTTTAGTTCCTCTTCCCTTTAAAATGACTAATTTCTTCTGGTATAACCAGTGAAATAGGTTTAGGTTGAGAAAGCAATGCTTGTTTTAATGAAATAACCCTGCTCCACTTTCTGGACATTATAAATAGAAGAGACAGGACAGCAACTGTTAGCTAAGGGGCCTTTTTAGGGAAGTCTCAGTAAGCACTTCCTTCTCCCTGCTTTTGTTCTGAGCTCTCTGCTGGTTCTTTAGAAAGTTAGTCTTGATGAGGAGAAAGGCAAGAAATGAACAGTTTAAGAAGAACAGAAAGAGATTTAGTTTTAGAAAGAAAAATTAAAATAGAGTAATAGCAGTAATGTTCTTGAGCCATTTTAGATATAAGAAAAGGTGTCTTATTGCAAGACAATGAAGCTGAGCCACAGAATACTTAAGTGACATTTTAAAACTATAAGAATAGTAGTGGAAATACTTTAATTGCTTAATTATTCTTGGTAAATTTAGAAAGTAAAGGAAATCTAGCAAAGTCACGATAGAACTGAGAAAAAAAGCCCGATCTTAATTCTTTAGGCATTAACAGAATTGTTTATAAAATCCCTGTTAACTAAACCCTTGCTGAATCAATTAAGACAGTTGTGTTGCTGAAAGATCCCTAAAGCATTACCAGAATGCAAGGAAAATGCATAGGTAAGAGGTGGACACAGTCGGCAGAAGCAACTGAGAAGACATGAATAAGACAACCCAGACTGATTTTATTTTAACCTCCATTACACCAGTACTTAAATGCCAGTCAGGGACTATTGTGTGCAGGAATAAATATCAATATTATTAAAAAAAAATAATCCAAATCATCAATCTCTTTCTTGCATAACATACAGGCTAAATGTGGAGCGATGTGTAAGTGTTAGAAGCACCTCACCAGGAGGAAACTGAGTAATTTACCACTTTTTGATAACGATTGCCAAGAGGCTTTTCGGTGAGGGTGACCTGCAAGGAAAGCTATGAAAGAAGTCACTGGAAGGCAACTGGGGACTTAACTTAAATTCTGACAACTTTATTCCATTTCCTGTGGTCTTGCTGATATATGCAGAAGCAACTTTTACAGGGACAACTGGAGAACTGAATCTTGCTGCCTTCCCATATAGCTACAGAAGATCATATGAAGAGAATAGGGAATCAAGGAATGCGGTAAAGACAGTAATACAAATCCTACTCCAAAGCAAACTGAGGAAATGAATCAATAAGAAGATACTGCCCACGCTATGTTTTCAAGAATGCTCAAAGGGCTGCTATGTGGTTATGAAGATGGAAGGGGGAACTGGAGGGCAGAGAGAAGTTTTTGGGAGTGAAGAATAAGAAATTGCAAGCTGAAGAGGAAACCAGAATTCTGCAGCTTATTATACCTACCTGAGTGAAGCAGATATTTCGGTGTGTCAAGGAGCAAGTTCCATCAGTCCTGACTCTGGAGTGACTGAAAGAAGAAACTCACATGACTTTTTAGGAACTGCTTTTTTCCTGTATGTGCATGTGTGTGCTAAGTATGTTCTTTCACCCTAACAGAAAGGCTTAGAATGACTCATATTTGAAGTTTTAGATATGATCTGCTGATAAAATAAACAGTCAAACCAAAAGCTGTCTCAACACCATCAAAATAAAATAGTGCCCTGAATCAAAGAATAATAGAAAGCAAGGGAATGTATTTTACTATAGTTTCCATAAGACAACTGAATCAGATGTCTTGCCTGTTGATGTAATGCTGACCTTTGCTTGATGTAATTCATAATTCTAAACTCTGCCATGCCACCATCAGGTGTCTGATCTGTTGTCTTGTAGCCACTTCCATGTTTTATCAGATGAGCACATTCCCCTAGCTAATCCCATTTCTGGGATTCTTACCAATCCAGATCAGCTTCTGTCCTGGCTTAAGACAGCTTAGTTCACCAAATACAGAACATTGTACTCAGCAAACCATAAATGGTCATGTCAATGGGGTTTTAATCTGATTTTTGACTTTTCAGGGTATTTAAAGTCTTGGGGTTTTGTTTTTTGGGTTTTTTTGGGTTTTTCTTAAAGAGAAGGAACTTGCCTGATGAAAAGTTAGAAGTGGTTAACTGAAATGCTGATAGCAAAAAATGTGGCAAGACTATAAAAAGAAAAGACATCTAGGGCAAGGCATTTCAAATGTGCAACAATAGGGTTCCCCCTCACACCTCCCAGTTTGAGAAATCAAGACTGCTAGCAGAAATGACAAAGCCCAGACATACAAGAATCAGCCTCAGTATTTTGGTTTCAGTCGGGAAACAGAACCAGGACGGAACAGAGTTCTGCTGCTGAGCATATCTCCGTGAAACACACAAATGCTGCCATCAACACAAACCCCATGAAACCAGAAACATGAAGGCAGGCCAGGTGTGGCCAAATATGGATGGGCTGTCAGCAGCCTGCCAGGAAAACTCCTCTAGCTGCATCTTATTCTCAGCTGCCATCTTTCCTGGGCGACTCCTCAGACCCAGACAGAAAGTGTCTCCTGTTGGCCAAGGGACATGCAGCCTTTCACCATGATACGACTTGCTAGGTCTAGTCAAACTCTCCTTTGCAAGAAGGTCCTTCTCTCCCAGCTGGCCACCTCTCATCCCAGTTAAAACCTCTCCCCTGCAGCCAACCTTGACACAGCAAGCACTTTATCTTTAGTCCAGCCAGCTCACGCTGATGAGCTCATGAAATGATGTGGTACCTCTCTGTATAGGTTTCCAGATCAATGAACCTTTTAAGCACCTTGACAAGTGAAGTGTTTTGCACCTCAGCATAAAGGGCCTAATGATGTAGACACCCAAAGAAGATGGTGCAAGGAGGAAAAAAAGACATTTTGTTACTTTCATAACATGGTTACTTAGATCAGACCAGACCTTTGACTCGCAGCTTTGATGGTAATCCCAAATCACCACACTGCATTCTTCTCTTCCAGATCTCTCCCCTTCCCTTATGGTAAACAGACTGAGTTAGCTTAGAAAGGCTCTAATTCACAGAATCACTGCATAGTTGAAGTTGGAAAACTAGAGACTGTCTAACCCAACCCCACTGCTCAAAGCAGGATCAGCTACATAACATTGCTCAGGACTGTGTCCAGTTGGGTTTGAGTATCTCCACAGAAGACTCTACAGACTCTCTGGGCAACCTGCTCCAGTGTTCAACAACCCTCACAGTAAAAAAAATATTTTATTGTATTCAGATGGAACTTCCTGTGTTTCAGTTTGTGCCCATTGCCTCTTGTCCTGTCACCAAGCACCACTGGGAAGAGTCTGGTTCCATCTCTGTTAAACACTCCCATCACCTAGATAAGATCCCCTGGGTCTTCTCCAGGCTGGACAGACCCAGCTCTCTGAGCCTCTCCTTGCATGACATGTGTACCAGTTCCTTAATTAACCTAGTGGCTCTCCACAAGTTTCACTCCATTATGTCCATGTCTCTCTAGTACTGGGGAGCCCAGAACTGGACCCAGCACTCTAGATGTGGCCTCACCAGTGTTGGGTAGAGGGGATCACCTCCCTTGATCTGCTGGCAACTCTCCTAATCTAGCCCTGGCAGTTACTGGCATTCTTTGCTGCAAGCGTGCATTGATAGCTTATGTTCAGCTTTTTGTCCAGCAGGACCACAACATCATCATTCTCTGCAAAGCTGCTTTCCAGGTGTATTAATGCATGGGATTGTTTCTTCCCAGGTGCAGAACTTTGTACTTCTTGTTGAACTTCATGGGATTCCTGTCCGCCCAATCCTCCAGCATGTCCAGATTCCTCTGAATGGTAGCAGAGACACCTGGTGCATCAGCCACTCCTACCAGTTTTGTATCATCTGCAAACTTGTTGAGGGTGCACATTGCTTCATTATCCAGCTCATTAATGAAGAGTTACGCAGTACTGGAACCAGTGTCAACTGCAGCCAGACACCACCAGTCACTGGTCTCCAGCTGGACTTACCACCCTCTGAGCCCAGCAGTTCAGCCATGATTCAATCCACCTCACTGTCCACTTATCTAGCCTATACTCCATCAGCTTGTCTGTAAGGTTGTTAATCACAGAATGGTTAGAGTTGGAAGGGACCTTAACGATCATCTAGTTCCAACTCCTCTGCCACTGGCAGGGACACCTTCCACTAGACTAGGTTGCTCAAAGCCCCATCCAACCTGGCCTTGAACACTTCCAGGGATGGGGCAGCCACCACTTCTATGGGCAGCCTGTTCCAGTGTCTTACCACCCTCAGAGTGAAGAATTTCTTCCTAATATCTAATCTAAATCTACCTTCTTCCAGTTTAAAACTGTTATCCCTTGTCCTATCGCTACGCTCCCTGACAAAGAGTCCCTCCCCATCTTTTCTCTAGGCCCCCTTCAGATACTGGAAGGCTGCTATAAGGTCTCCCTGGAGCCTTCTCTTCTCCAGGCTCAACAACCCCAACTCTCTCAGCCTGTCTTCACAGGAGACGTGCTCCAGCCCTCTGATCATCTTTGTGGCCCTCCTCTGGACTCACTCCAACAGGTCCATGTCCTTCTTATGTTGGGGGCCCCAAAGCTGAACACCATACTCTAGGTGGGGTCTCACGAGAGTGGAGCGAAGGTGCAGAATCATCTCCCTCGATCTGCTGGCCACACTTCTTTTGATGCAGCCCAGGATGTGGTTGGCTTTCTGGGCTGCAAGCACACATTGCCAGGTCATGTTGAGCTTCTCATCCACCAACACCCTCAAGTCCTTCTCCTCAGGGCTGCTCTCAATCCATTCTCTGCCCAGCCTGTATTTGTGCTTGGGATTGCCCCGACCCATGTGCAGGACCTTGCACTTGGCTTTCATGATGTCTGCACAGGCCCACTTCTCATACCTGTCCAGGTGCCTCTGGATGGCATCCCTTCCCCCCAGCATGTTGACTGCACCACACATCTTGGTGTTGTCAGCAAACTCGCTGCACATGTACTCAATCCTGCTGTCCATGTTGCCAACAAAGATGTTAAACAGCACCATTCTCAGTACCGACTCCTGAGGAACACCACTCATCACTGGTCGCCACTTGGACATTAAACTGTTGACCACAACTCTGAGTTCAGCCATCCAGCCAATTCCTTATCCACTGAGTGGTCCATCCGTCAAATCCGTGTCTCTTCAATTTACAAACAAGGATGTAATGCGGGACAGTGTCATATGCTTTGCACAAGTCCAGGTAAACTTCGTATTGAAGTTTATCTTGATGTAGAGACTCAACTGGCCAACACAACAAGTTGGCTAAAACCTTAATGCAAGTTACCATTTATATTGCTGTTTCAGGTTTGTTATTACAAAACTGCACTAGTCTCAGTTACTAAATAGTTACACCCATATACAATTCTAAAAATGTGATCAGTATATTTACAAAAGCCTCTCTCCTGCAAGAGTATAGGGTTTGTCTCCAAAACACTTTGGCAAGAACTGAGAATTCCACTTGTTTTTTATATTTCTACTACTTCTTCTGTAGTTCTACAAAGCTTTGCAGCCCCTCTCAGATATTCCATTTGTTTTTCTGCAGGTGGAGTGACTAGATAGCTAGCATCTTTCACGGACCCTGAATGTTCCTTGTGTATATGGCAAACCTGTCTTCCTAAAAAAACCTGTTTGAAACTCGTCCTATAAAGCTTAGCCATAATTAGCACAACTGTTTTTCTAGAAAGCATACTGCAGTGGTCTGGTGGCCAGTCTTTGCTATGCGCTTGTTTTCATTGTCACAACTGTGCACTTAGTTTCATAGGGACTCTCTGGTAACATCAAGGATCTGCAGGGTTGCCCTGTACTGGTATTCCTCAGACTCTCCTCTTTAGAAAATCCACTGAATGACTCCAAGACATTTTGTACATTGCTGAGTAAGCTCAGGTAAGGACAAGCTTTGGACAACAAGCAGGGAACAAAGCTTGGCAAAACTGGTATATACATAGATCATACAGGTAGCTCTTCACAATAACAGTTCTCAGAGTATTTGGGGCAGATGTTTTGCCAGGGCATTTTCAGTGAAGGAAGCACCATTTGAAATAGTATTTGGACTGTTTTGTAAAAATGCTCATCTTGGCATTAACCTTTAAGTTATCTAATGGTTGTTTTGTGGGACTGGTTTCCCCTGTACCTTCTGTCCAGAGAAGGAAAATTCCAAATGTTGGGTCTATCCATTAAGTACATTCCTGAACAATTTTTTTTTTTTTAAATAAGCAAAGCAAAAAGCAAAGCAAAAGCCCAAACGATTCTTCTGCATGGTTTCTTATCAGGCTGCCTACGGATTGACATGAACTGTGCATTTTACCCTACTTGTATATGCCTTTTTATTTGCACACCTCATATGATTGAACATTGTGGAGTTCCATCCAAGATTTCTGCTATTCCTTGGTTTTCATTCATTAAAGATTTCTCTGTGGGAAGAACATGGATCCTCCATTGCTTTCATAGACTAATTTTAAACATGTTCTCTTTCATAATTTCAGTCTCACTGCTTAATCCTTTTTAAAAAATTAAAAAATGATAGTTATTATTAGCAGTGCTTTTTATTTTCTTGGTCCAGAGATGCTTGTTTGAAAAAGACAGAAGAATGTTATGTTCTCTGCTGGTTAAATCTCAGTGGAATTGAATGGGAGATGTATTCCTGGTGTCCTGGTGCTGCTTGTGCATCTCTCCTCACATGCCTTATAAAAGCTGGCCCTTTGCCACTCTCCCATCTTAGATGCTTTCCTTCTAGAAGAACTGTAGGAGTTCTTCTGAATGACAGCACAATAAAGAGGCAGGTGAAATTTAATATTGCTAACTGTGAGTTATTGAATTTGGAAAAGCAACCATAACTATACATACAGAGTATGTATATATAACTCTAGATAAGTTATTATCATTCAAACAAAAAACTTAGCAGTCACTGCAGAAAGTTCTATGAAAAATCATGACAATATGCAATGCTATGCCAAAGCTAAACATAATGGGAAGTATTCAGTTGCTTCTTGAACACTGAACACTGTGGTGGTCCTTGATCGTAAAACAATCAGAAATGATACAGAAAGTGATGACTAGACAGCCATGGCTCAGAACGGCTTCTTTTGGTGGACAATCTAAATAGATGAGAATGCTTCACCTTGGGAAAGAGACATCTAAGTGGCAGTATGGGAGCAGGGAGAAGGTGACACGAATTCTTATAGCGCAAGAAATAGGAGGTATCAAATGAAATGATCAGGTAGAAGTTTGTAAACAAAAAAATTACAATTTTTCATATTGCACAATTAGACTCATGGCTCCAGGGATGATATAGGTAACCAAAAGTAAGTTCAAAAAAAGGAATTAGATGCATCCATAGAAGGAGAGTCTATCAAATGAACTGTCTAACAAATGCACATCAAACCCCTGGCCCACAAAGCCCTTACACTACAGATTGCCAGGCTGGTATACCAAGAAAGTGTACTTCTGTACTGTCTTTAAGCTGCTCTGTTCTTCTCCAAGGTCTGCCTCTCATTAACCTCTTTTTGCCTTCATACTGGCAGTCTGGCAAGCAATGTAACACTGGCACATTGCAAGCAGGGAGTCAGAGCCTTCTTTTACACTGTGGCACATATCTGCCTTAAGCATCAGCGCTGTGTGTTCCTACGAGCTCTTGCGCAGGCTGCATGAAAGGGTTCAAATCTCTCTTCCTGGGCAGGTATCTGTTTGCTCTAATGTGCAGCCTGGCAGGGCACCCACACAGCAGGGTGGGGGCCGCTGCTCCCTGGGGCATCCAGATCTGCCAAAAAGCAGATCATGTTAGCCCCTCCCTCCCGCTGCAGAGAAGCAGAGCAAGCTGGCAGAGGGGAAGGGGAAAGGGAAGCTGCGCATTTGTGTCATTCTGTATCTGTACAGGCACTTTCCTGTGTATCTACTTATGCATCTGACATCATCATTTCTAGCGAAAGACTAGGCCAGTTACATTTAGATACACTAGTTAAATTAAAAGTATGCCACTCTGGTAGTCTTAATGATGCAAGACTATTCCTGTCCGTGCCTTCAAAATAGCTTCACTTAACCAAATCTATGGAATCAGCTGCACAGACTCCCTTTCTTTGTTTCACAGTTTTTCTGCACCAGGCGCTGTCAGAGATACAATGCTGGGCTAGTTGGACGTTCAAACCCGACAGAAGGGCAGCTTGTTTGAGTGCTGTGACTGAGGTTCATTACCATCCTGTTCCACTTATCTCTAGAAACAGCAGGAAACAAATCTCCAGATACCATTTCAGCTCTCACTGCATTAACTAACACTATTCCATAATGGAAAAAAAAATAATTCCTCAAACCTAGTGCCATTCCATTCACTTTCTGCTTTACCCTCAGCAATAAACTGTGCTCACTCAGTCTTCCATGGATAGCTTAAATTACTTCCTAGCACAATTAGCTCATGCTATGCCCACTCCTGGCTCTGTGGGTATGTTATATACACATATTTGTAATTTTTCTTACACCTTTTCTTCCAATTTTCACAGTAAACATTTAGTACTTTTAGAGACTCAGTCACAGGGTACTGCATAGGAGTACTCTTCAACAGCAGTCTTCACTGGGAAGTCACTATTAAAAAAGTTTAAATGCTACTAGTCTTTATCGTATTGTATTTGATAAATAGTTAGTATCTATGCACTTATTTTGGCCACATTTCTGGG
This sequence comes from Burhinus oedicnemus, assembly GCA_008921705.1. NCBI lineage: Eukaryota > Metazoa > Chordata > Aves > Charadriiformes > Burhinidae > Burhinus > Burhinus oedicnemus. Next base: position 26,255 of record VFFE01000565.1, on the reverse strand, counting down.
AAATCACACTCCTGAAATTTTCACCACTTCTAGCTGCAAAACTTGTAGTGGTTTGTGCTGTTTTCTTTGGTTTGCTGTTTTAACAAAAGCGCCCTGATCCCAGCACCACAGGCCACACGAAAATCCATCTTCATTTAAAACCCGAGCTTTAACCCAAGGCTGCAGGAAACAAAAACAGGCAGTGAAGAACAGAAGCGCCCCAGCCCGCTGCTCAGGGCACGCAGAGATCCACAAGCCCGCCCCAGATACTCGTATGGCGGCAAAAAACCCAGCCCCACGTTTCGGCACGGCACGGCACGGCCCAGCCCTGGCTTCCCAGCTCTCGGCGTGACACCGGCGCTTTTGGCTCGGTGCCACCGTCGTCTGGAGCCTGCGGCCAGCGCCCCCCTCCCGTGCGTACCGGGCTGGCGGGAGGCCGGCAGCTCAGGGCCTTCCCCGCACCCAGGGCGGGTAGCCGGCCTCCCCAGGGGCGCGCTTGCCCGCCCTGCTCTGCCCGCTCCCGGCATGGCTGCGCCCGGGTCCGTGATGGCGCCCGGCACCACTTCATCAGCCCGAACCAAACATGGCCGCGCCAGGCCCGGTGGGGGAACTGCCAGGGTCCAAGATGGCTCCCCCCCCCCCCCCCCCCT
>VFFE01000565.1:0-25606 GCA_008921705.1 Burhinus oedicnemus | reverse complement strand
CCAGAAGGGCCCCCCCCCCCCCCCGCTGTGTCAGAATCGGCTCCAAGATGGCCACCTCCCCACCCACCACGCTTTGCTGCCAGAATCTAAGATGCCTTCCTCCACGCCTTCAACGTGGCCTGCTTCCCGCCCGGCTGCCCCAGCGCCCCTAGGCGGCGTCTGCCCTCATCAAAGATGGCGGTCGGAAGCGCCTCCGGTTATTAGGCTCCCACCCCTTGCTCCGCTCGAGGCTATTGGGGTTTGTGGCCGAGATGGCGACGGCTGAGCTGGAGTACGAGTCCGTCCTCTGCGTGAAGCCTGATATTAATGTCTACCGCATCCCGCCGCGCACTTCCAACCGCGGGTACAGGTGAGGGAGCGTGTGGCGCCCAGGGTCGCCGCGGCCCGGCCCGGCCCGGCGCAGCCCCCGGCCGCCCTGCCCGCGGGCCCCGCGGGCAGGGCGGCCGGGAGCTGGGCCTGGGCCCGAGAAGGGGCGTCCCCGCCCCGAGCGGGGCCTTGGGAGACCGTAACTTGCGGCCGCAAGCAGGTCAGGCCTGTTCCCTGAGGCCTTAGACCCCACCGGCTGCAGCTTCGGGGGATGTACCGGCTTGAGTCGCCTCTTGTAGGTGGTCTGTGCCTAAAAGCGGGGAGGCTTTGCTCCATGCTGGGAAGAGAAGCAGGGGCTGCTCTCTTAGTCGTGCAGGAGGTGAGGGCATCTGAGTGACTTGCTCTTCCAGGCAGAGCTGTCCTCGGCTCCCGGTTTGCCCAGTTCCCAGGGACACGAGTCTGATGTGGTGTAACAGCATGTTGAATTTGGTCCGTTGGCTCTCACAGTAGCAGGGAGGAGGCCAGAAGGAGTTCAGCATGATTCTTACGAAGAGGTCACAGGGCCAGGCATGAGAAATACCTTTTTTCTTTTTAGCTGAAACCAGTGAAGTGTGACCTTGTAAGCTGGCGACTTACAGACAGACTGCCTCCAGACAGACTGGCTGGAGAAATGGGTTTGTCCTCTGAAGCACTGATGGGTGTCGGTGGTACTCGCTGAACTTGGCACACTGTTGTCCCTGTGGATGCTGGCCTGGCCTCAGGTGTTTGTTTCCAGTTGTAGAATCCTGTGGGTTGTGGTTTTTTTTTTCTCTCCCTTTTTTTTTTTCTCTTTTCTTTTTCCCCTTCACAACAGTCTGTAGCAAAGACTTTGATGGGCTAGTTAAGATGGCTATGTGTATTATGTTTTACTAGTGTAAGCTAGCTGGCTCTAGGTTCAGAAATACTTGATGTTACTTTGTATCAACAGGGTAGAACAATGGATTGGCTTTTCAGCATCCTATTAATTCATTTTTGGGGTCTTCCTGATGCTCACAGTTGCTTTTGGGTTTGCTGTTCTAAGTGAGTTTCTGAGTTTCAGTCTCCCCTCTTCTACAAGCTTATAAAGGTAAAGATAGTTGATACTGTCTGGACTCTGTCTATTTCCCTTTATCCAGAGGAAAGTGAGGCTGGTCAGAGCCATGTGTGTCGATTGGCAGCAACAGAGAGGAGCTGAGACCTCATATATTATTTGGGGAGAGAAGTGGAATAAGGCAGCTGCACATGTTGAAGGTTTGGGAACAGAGACTTTCGCTGAGATGGCTGGACAGAATTGGAGGTGTTGATGTATGATCAGTGAACAGTTGCTTTTCTTTTCAGGGCATCTGACTGGAAACTAGACCATCCGGACTGGACAGGGCGGCTTCGTGTCACCTCCAAAGGCAAAACTGCATACATAAAACTGGAGGATAAGGTTTCAGGTAAGGGAAAGGCAGTGGCTTGCCAAGACTGCAACTATATTTGCTGCTTATGAGCTTGTGCTTCTAACCCTGCTCAGAGCTGTTCATGGCAGCCCTGGCCACGCAAGAGCTTGCTCTCCTTAACACCCGATTCTTTGTCTGCAGGAGAACTCTTTGCCCAGGCTCCTATAGACCAATACCCTGGCATTGCAGTGGAGACTGTAACAGATTCCAGCCGCTACTTTGTCATTCGAATTCAGGACGGGACTGGTGAGTTGAGGGGTTATATATGTGCCAAGTGCTAGGGGTGGAGGAGACTTAGCCTGGTGGAGCTGGGTGTATGCTAGGTGGATTGAAATGGTGTTGGGAGTGCTGAAAAGGCTGGCTAGTGTGCCTGGAGGGGTAGGAAGGCAAGGTTAACAGAGGAGGGTTCTCTACATTGCACAGAGTCCAGGGGCTGGGAAGGACCATTCAGTTTCTGAGAGTGCCGCATGGGAGGAAGGGTGCATCCTGAAGCATAGGAACAATGAACTGCTGTGAGCTGCTGGTGTCCAGTTGAAGGTGTGTCAGAGGGAGGTAGCACACAGTGCTTTAGGAGAAGCAGAAGGATTTTTGGAGTGAATGAATACAAGGGCCTGTTCACAGGGCACCTCCAATGACTCCTCCTGTCTCCTTGCTAGGACGAAGTGCTTTTATAGGCATTGGCTTCACGGATCGTGGTGATGCCTTTGACTTCAACGTCTCTTTGCAGGATCACTTCAAGTGAGTTGTGCTTTTCCGGAATGCTGTTTTTCCTCTGGCCTGTAGAACATGGTGGGTGGTGGTGCATGTTCATTTAGCACAGGCTTCCTCAGGATAGTTGTGAAGCCCTGCTCGGGCTCCATCAGGGACACTTGAGTGTGCTGCCCACTGTCGTGCAAGCTTAGAGTCCTGCAGGGTCATATCTGTAAGTCTTTGGCTTAGGTCCTGTGATACTACAGCTGCAGTGTTAGTCTCTTGGATTTGTGGTGATCCCAGCTTTTTGCTGTGCTACACTGGGAGTAGGGAGATAGCTGGTTTGGCAAGGCAAGGTAGTTCTTTGGCAGGGTGGGGAGAGGAACCATGCATTTTTCTGAAACGCTGTTCTCCTTGGCCACAGGGTCTTAGGTCTTCCTCTCTTCTTTTTAGGTGGGTGAAGCAGGAGACTGAGATCTCCAAGGAGTCCCAGGAAGCTGACACACGTCCCAAATTAGACTTAGGGTTTAAGGAAGGGCAGACTATCAAGCTGAACATTGGGGTAAGCAGCCCAGTTTACCCTGCTTCTTTCTATAGATGTGCCAATGGAGACTCTTCCTCACTTATTCTTTCTTTTTATACAGAACATGACGACAAAGAAAGGAGGAGCAGCCAAGCCCCGTGTGTCTGGATCAGGGGGCCTAAGCCTGCTGCCACCCCCACCAGGAGGCAAAATCGCTCCTATACCTCCCCCTTCTTCCACAGCCATTGCCAACCATGTCACACCACCACCCGTGCTGAAATCCAGTAACATGAGCAGTGCAGGTAAACGTTAGCATAGTGCAAACAGTCTGTCAGACACTAGTAGGTGCATAGAGAGGACAGAGGCCTGCTTCAGGGAACCAGTGTTCAATCTAGTACCAACAGTGCCCTGTGATTGCTCTCTTTGACCTAAAGATTTCCATACTTATTTAGTAATACCCGCTTGTCCTCCTGGCAAGGAGGACAGCATTGCAGCTCCTGTCCTTGCAAAAGGAGAAACCAAGCAAATTGGTTAAAACGATCTCAGGGGGTGGATATGAAACTTAAATAGTTGGATTTTTCTGAACTTGTATGTGCTTTAGGGACATTGGCACAGCTCTGTAGAGTGTCCAGAAAAGTACTGCACAGTCACTTCCTTTCCGCAGAAAAATATAGATAGACTTGTGGTTGTTGTTGAAAGATGGCGGAAAAAGCACTTCTTGAGTGGCTTTGAACAGTCGGAGTGGATCTAGTATGAGCAAGAGAAAGAGGTGCAAAGTATAGTGGAATGGTGGGTATAGTGGGTTATTTTAGAAATACGTGTATAATTTTATATAATATGTATTATTTATATATATGAAGTTCAACATATTTTTATATATATATATATGACATTCAACAGGGCCAAGTTCAAGGTCCTGCACCTGCGGTGGGGCGATGACCAGGCAATCATCAGTACAGACTGGGGGATGAATGGATTGAGAGCAGTCCTGCTGACACAGACTTGAGGATACTGGTGGTTGAAAAATTGGATATGAGCCAGCAATGTGGACTTGTAGCCCAGAAAGCCAATCATATCCTGGGCCACATCAAAAGAAGTGTGGCCAGCAGGTTGAGGGAGGTGATTCTGACCCTCTGCTCTGGTGAGACCCCCACCTGGAGTACTGCATCCAGCTCTGGGGTCCCCAGTACAAGGAAGACGTGGACCTGTTGGATCAGGTCCAGAGGAGGGCCACAAAAATGATCAGAGGGATGGAACACCTTTCCTATAAGGACAAGCTGAGAGAGTTGGGGTTGTTGAGCCTGGCGAAGAGAAGGCTTCAGGGAGACTTTATTGCAGCCTTCCAGTGTATAAAGGGGGCTTGTACACAAGACAGAGAGACTTTTTACCAGGGCCCATAGTGGATAGGACAAGGGGCAATGGTTTTAAACTGAAAGATGGTAGGTTTAGGTTGGATATAAGGAAGAAATTCTTTACAGTGAGGGCAATTAAACACTGGAACAGGTTGCCCAGAAAAGTTGTGGATGCTCCATCCTTGGAAGTGTTCAAGGCCAGATTGGACGAGGCTTTGAGCAGCCTGATCTAGTGAAAGATGTCTCTGCCCATGGACTCGAGGATCTTTGAAGGCCCCTTCCAACCCAAACCATTTGTGATTCTATAACAAAGAGGTTGCTGCAGCATTCTGGATGCTGTACACACTTTTAGTGTGACCATACAGAGGTGTCTGAAGAGCTGATGATACTCTTGTGAAGGCAGAGACTTTAGCAGTGCTGTACACAGATCAGAGTGAGAAGAAACCACAAGCTTCTGAATAGGGCTGGGCTCCAGTCTGTGATTTCTACTCTTGAGGTGATGCCTGCTTGGCAACTGTTATGTTTGCGGAGATTAGCCTGAGTCTGAGCCTTATTTCTACTGGGAGAGGTGGTAATGTCACAAATCTGTCAGTTGGTATGCTAGGTGGAGACTGAATAGTTCTTGAAGACGATGTACCCCTGTAGTAGGAGCTCAGTGCACGTTCAGCAAAAGGAGCTGCTGTTATAACAAAATCCTTAAAAAGTCTAACTTCCTTCTTCTGGAGGGAGAGCTGGAATCCCTTCAAAGATTCATCCGTGCATCCAGCAGTTTGTGTAAGTTTTAAATGCCTGTGGAGTTTTCTTCATGATTAGCTTGATTTTTTTTTATATAATTTTTGTTTGTTTGTTTTGTTTTTATTTTGCCTTAGATATTCTATTAGACTTAGATGCTCCTTCATCTGTGTCCAAGGCACCAGCATCAGCTACCACAGACCTCTGGGGAGACTTCAGCACTGCATCCAGGTAAACTGTGGTGAAGGGAACTGCACACTAGAAGGGCGGTGTCCTGATGGGTGCTGGAAGAGCTGTAAGTTAAGAAGTCTTATCAGATCTTATTACATCAGCTCTGTTGATTTTTCCTTTCTTTATTTCAGTGCTGTTTCCAATCAGGCTCCTCAGCAGTCCAACTGGGTCCAGTTCTGAATGGTCAAAGCAGTGGAATGGGACAAACTGATGACCAAGAGGCTCTAGAGGCATCAAATGGGATCAGAGGGGGCACAAACCTCTCTAGTCTTCAATCAAAAACAAATTGGGACAATCCTTCCTTTTTAAAGCAGACCTTCAGTCAAAACTTACTATTTTTGATCCCACAGTGAAACCACTGAATTTAAAGAGAACATACTGACCCCTCACAAGGTGGGCAAGGAGGAGAGAGGTAGCCTCATCTCTTCCACCTGCTTGGCTGTTACATGGTACATCCTAGCTCTTTTTCCATGTCTTTCCATACAGGGAAAGCAAGAATCCTGAAGAAGGTGGGTACAGGAGAAGGCTGGGTAGGTGCCTCTGGGTTCCTTGTCCTTTAATTTTGTCTGCTTAGACTGTTGCTTTTTGTGGCTGCTTTCCATAGTGACTTAAGTCTCTGCAGCTTGGCCCGCAGTGCTGAAGGCAGCTGCATTTGGCTGCAGCTTGTAAATGGAAGCTATAAGGAGATAGGTCTTGTCTCAACACAAAACCCTCTGATTAATTACGTCTGTGCTGAGGAGTGGACCTCCCCACCATTCTTCCTCTCTTTGGTGCAATTCTTGATAGTGCTGGATGTTCCTGTGCTCTTATGGGAGGAGTCGTGCAAGTCCTTGAGTAGACCTGCTGCCATTGTGCTATAGCTCCAGATGGGCACCCTATCTTGAGGCTCCTTGTTTGGCTTGCAGGCTCACTGGAGGAACTTCTCTCATTTTCATTCCTTTCTCCCTCCTGCCCCATGCAAAAGCCTCATTGTCATTGAGCTGTTTTAACTGGAAATAGTTTAAAAAAAAAAAAAAAAGGCCTGTTTTTGTAATTTGGTAGTTACTTGCACTAGATGACAACCAGGTAGTCCCACCACTCAGCATTTCATGTTCCTGCATCACTATCCTGAGCCCTGGCCTTGTGTTGTGACTTTGCACTGTGTTAAAGTATTGCAGATCCATGCCACAGTAAGAACTATGGTGGGACAGTGGATTATTTTCTGGTGAAGGCAGAATCTCCTTCCCCTTTTCAGCTCACACTAACTGTTTTGGCAAGAATTGTATAGTAGGCCAAATCTTGAGAACTGTGTCAGTGAAATTCTCCCACCTGTGTTCCTTCTTGTGGCTTTTCTTCTGAGGCTAACTTTCTAGGGGTGTGAGCTGGTTACTGTAACTTCGATATTTTTTTATTTTTAATGTGCCCCAAACCTGCTCTATTTCCTGTGTGGTTTAGTGGGTTAGAAAGGGGTAGAAGGCCCTTGCTCTCTGCTGTTCTCTTTGGGAGAGTTTCCTAAGGCCCTTCGATCTGGAAAGTATTCCATCTTCAGCAGCTGTGGATGTGATCTGGGGTGTAAGTCTGCTGATTACTCTGGCCAAAGCTGGTGGGCAGGCTGGAAACCTCACAGTGCTAGCTACCCTCCGTGCTAGCCGATGAGCCAGAACAGTAGCTGGGACAGTGGTCTCAGTGACTCTTCTACAGCTGTATTCAGTTACTAGAACACTAGGATTTTGTTACTTCACTGGAAGGCTTCTTTCTCTTTGAACGCTATCAGCAGCAACACTTTTGTAACTGGGATACGCTCTGCTAGCATACCTGTGCAAGTAAGTTTTTCCCTTTGAGCAAAGATTGGCTGGTGAGGCTTTTAAAAGAGAGTAGTTAGCTGTATGCAGCCTGCACTTCCAGAGATATCTTGTCCTTTTAGTCGTCTTACTGTACTGAGGGCATTTCAGAGACAGTTTCACTTAGACCATCCCTCTGGGAAGCAAAGTTCTTGCAAATAGCTTTAAAGCTGCTGCAGTTCCACTTGTGGAAGTGGGGACCAAACTGCTTTTGGATGTACTTTAAGTAGTCATTTAATCCTGGTCCCCGGCTTTATTGGTGTTCCCCCTGCTGCCCCTCTCCCACCTCTGTAGTCACTCCTGCAGTCTCATTATACTTAAACTCCCTGCCTTCTCTGAATTTGTGGGTGGCTATAATCTGCTAGCAAAGTCATGGACTCTGCTGGTTGTTTCCTTTTTATTTTCTTGCTCAAATCGTGAGGTCCTGTCATTTCAACTATGTATCAGTTCCCCAAACCAAGGAATTTCATGGCACCAATTAACAACTAATTAGGAGCCTCTTCTGTATTGTCTTAGTTAGTATTCTGGAGATAATATATTATGTATTTGAAAAGCTGAAGAAGCAAAAATTAAAGGTATATGTATATAAAGCATAAGATGTACCGGTGCAAATGGTAATTAAACAAGTAATATTGGGGAAAAGAAATGTCATGAGTCTTCTAAGTTGTCAAATTTTTGTTGCTTTGGAAGCCCTGGTATGTCTCCAGCAAGATCCTTGTAGCCTGCTTATCCTTCTGCAAGTGTGCAATGGCTTACAGACTGGACAAGAGCAACTTTATGAGGGAACGGGTTCAGGCTCTGTCTGGGCAGAGAAGTAGGAGCATGGAAGGAGGACACAAAAATGAGCTATGGCTGTTCCAAATGGGGTTAAAAAAAAAACCCCAAACCCAAACAACAACAAAACCCCAAACCAACAACATGAAAACAGGCCTAACTGTAGAGGTAGGTGTGATGCTTGATACAATAATGTGGATAAAACTAGCAAGTGAGAACTTAGTTGCCCTGCCATTTAGCACTTCAGACATTAGAGGCTTCTATGCCCTGCAGATGTTTTCAGAATTGATTCTTGCTACACTTTTAAATAGGAAGCAGTCTCTCTGAGTGCAGAGATGAGAAGGTGAGCTGAGTTGGTCCTTTGTCAGGGAGCAGCAAGGGCAGGCTGCTCTGAAAGGGAGAGCAAGTTGGAAGCTGAGTCACAACAAAGCAGGCAGGGGCAGTGGCGATGCCAGCAAAGGAAAAGTCCCACAGTACCAAAGCAGGAAGATCAGAGCAGGGCAGGATGAGGATTTAGATTAGCAGGGTACATGGCCAGGCATGGGCATGGCTGTGCTAGCTCAGGCAGGGATCAAGGGTGAGAATCTTAGCTGAGATAAGCTTGCAGGCAAACCTTGCTGAGGTTTCTCAAAGCCAGACACCTGTATTCTTTAACCTGGACCTGAATCCAGGCAGCCAGTCCCCCAGAAGATGGAGAATATGCTCGGGCCCCTGACATTCTTGTATCAAGCTTGCTCAGACCCATCTCTTCTTGCACAGCCACACTTGTTCCTCTGCCAGAGAGCAAAACTGTACGTATGGTTGTGTTGAAGTCTTATGGCCTGGATAAAGATGAGAAGTCTTAACATTTGAAGTCAGCTGTAAGAATGAGACCAGTAAACGCTGGTGTCGCTGTCAAATATTCTAGCATCTGTGGTGGCCAAAAAAAAAAATAGAAATCTACAATTTCAGATCTAGAACCAAAGCTGTTATACTGTTCTGGTGAATAGGGTGGATATATTGCATGGGTCCTGGCCAGGCTGAAGGTGAAGAGTCTTGTCAATGAGCTATGGTGAAGCTTCCTGACTTTTCGATAGGTACTTACAGGAAAAAGGGTTGAATAGCCTATGAGGGTATTTCTGCAGAGTGGGATGATTTTTCAGGTGAGGTGTACCTAAGGGAGGTTCTGGGATATACTCCTGTTTGTGCATAGAGGACTGGGAAAAACAGTTCATGAGAGAGAGCTTAGTCCTCTGGAGATCTTCCTGGTCCCCATGTCTTTCCTCACAGTGAGGCCTGCTAGAATGCAACAGTTTGATGCATCTTGTGTAAATCCTCTCCCACTTCTTCTTGGCGGCTATCATCAGGAATGATCTTTCCATCCCCAGTGGGAGAAGTTGACTGTGACAGTAAGTTACTGGTGAAATGTCTTGCCCTGTGACTGGACTGGATGAATCCTCCCATCTCTTCCTGCACTTCCTCTTGCCAGTGGTTTCTTCTAATGTAGCAGAAGCCAGTATGCAGGCTGCTTCAGACCTACAGTCTGATGTTGCAGACAATATCTCCTGAACACTTAATTATGTTCCACATAATAGATAACTGGTTTCCTTAGGCAGCTGGGAAAAGAAGCTTTCAGTCTGAGAGGGACAATGGTCAAAGGAGGAGAAAAGTTCATGCCAAATGGGAGACAGACTGTAGCACATAAAGAGTTGAGAAACAAATGTCAAAGGAAGATCCCAATTTTTTCTGGTTATTGGCTGTAGTTGAGGTGGGATGTGAACATTTTTCCCCCTTCCCCCACTAATTCTGTTCTACATTCTGTGACTTAAAACTCCTGTCTCACAGCCACACGGTAACCGTTCCTACTACAGCCATACAATATGGATTGCAGGCACAAATTTGCTAGCTTTAACAAAGCCTTGGTGCTGTGTGTGGACTCCCAAAGAAATGGAAGGAAGAGATGTCCATTGGAGGAAATCAAACAAAAATCAAACAAGAAATCAAAAACCCCAGTCTTCCTGAGCTTTGGTGACGAGGGAACAGGATCTGAACCTGAACTCATCCTGTTAAATCAGCATAAACCTACAAAGATCTAGGAGGGAGCACAACTGGGCTGTTAATGCATAAAAGCAGAGCACTGGGGCCTATGTAGTTAACGCACGTTGTAATGCCTCAATGTCTAGGCAATCCATTGAGTGCTTATTACGTTATATGAACAGTAGATTCTCAGTCTAGAGAATGGTTTAGGTCTCTTTCTTACAAGTTAATCACTTTGTCCATGCTAATAGTCAGGAAAAGCACTTTGCAGGATGTAATGCCCTTCTATTTTGATAGCTTAATTTTGTCAGCTGCCATTAGCTATAGCATTGTGTCTTCATCCAGAGTTGGGGCTCTGACAGACATCCCTTGAAGCTGCCTTTGAGCATGGGAAGATCAGTCAGCAGCAGCTGGTGCCTGTAGTGGCTCCTGAGCAGAGCCATGCTCTGCCAGCTGTTGGTGCTGGGAGCCTGTGGTGAGCTGCTTGGATCCCTTGTGTTTGGGGCAGGCCAGCCAGGTAACTGCTTTCCCTTTTCTTTCCTGGGCACTGTAGGAGGGAACTTCTGCATGTTGGGGCGGAGGTAGCTGGCTTGCTTAGGAGACCAGCTTTTTAATCCTTGAAGCAGTCTGAAGAGACATTCCCTGAAGGACGGAGCTGCCCCTAGCTTGCAGTCTTTGTGGCAAGTCTTGTGCTTTAGGGATGTAAAGAGACGCGGCGCTCCCCTGCCCTTCTAGCCTGGTCTGCAAGCCTGGCAGGGTTGTGACACCTGCCACCAGGGCTTGCAAGTTCAGTCTCATCCATGACTATGTGCTGCCACCTGCTGCTGAATCCCCTTGTTGCGGGGCTTCAGGCGATCCATGGGCTCAGCCACTATCTCTAGGGCCTGGCTGGGCCCCCAGCAGTCGGGATGGGGTGATGCAGGCAAACATCACCTAGGACCTGGCTAGCACTGGTGAAGTGAAAGGTTGGACCAGATGATCCTTGAGGTCGAGGTCCCTTCCAACGTGGTATTCTATGAAGCGCTCTCCGAAAAGAAATCACAGCTGGCATCTGTCAGCAAGAGCATGCTGACTCCTGGGTAGGTTGTTTATAGTGACCTCCCCTGGTCAGGGGAGAACTGTGCCGGGGATGTGGGCAAGGGCTGTACCTGGGTATGGAACAAGCCACAAAGCAGAACTGCAGCATCTGGAGGTGTCCCCAGGAGTATCTGAGATGGAGGGGAAAGGAAAGGGTGGCTGGACTTTGGCAACCAGGAGGCACAAAGGAGAAGGAGGTAGGCAACCATAAGATGACAGAACAAGGACTTTGGTGGGTTTGGTTTAAAACAGAACAGCTTTGGGTGACAGCAGAGTTTCTATTGGCTTTTCTTGAACTCTTCCCTCAGTCCAATAGCAGCTCTGCCTTCATGTCCACCAGTATCATAACTTGTCATTCAAATGCTTTCCTGAATGGTTTAAAACTGTCCTCTAGTCAAGTTTACAGAAGCATGGTTTAAAGATTTTTCTTTTTGTTTCTTCCCCTCTTGACAGTTTGGCAGTAATGGAACTTGTGCTTCCAAATGCAGACATGTTCTGCTATCCTAATGCCCTCTGTGCTTCAGTGCCCTCATCCACAGTGTAGCGTAAGGCTTGGAATTGAGATGTCCCAGTCTTGTGGTCTGCCAGTGCATGTACATGCATGTGTGTTGTGTTTAAAGTTTGCCCCATAGGAGCTGAATTCCTCCTGGTCTTTTTTGAAGTGAAATTTAAGCACTTGTCTGTGAGCTTAGGGTGTTAAGCAAACTGTTCAAAGATGTGTGGAGATGCTACATCAGTAGTGCTACACAAACTATTGCTTTGGTTAGCTGGCAGGGACAAGGAACTGGATTCCAGTGAGCAGCAGTGCCGAGAGGAGTAGGAGTGCATTTTCTTTGGAAAATATGTGCTAACGGGCTATAGATATAGCAGCATAGGCTGCATGTCTGGCCCAGAGTTTAGGGGCTGCTGTCACTTACACCTAAATCTGAAGTCAATACCATGCTTGGAAATGACTGCTGCATACTTTTTGGGTAGAAGAACAGGAGAAGTCCTTACGCAATATATTCCATACAGAAGTAGAATTCTTGTAAGCAGAGAACCTGCCCTGAGTAGTCTGGTCTAGCTTCAGAAGTAGCCCGGCTTTGAGGAAGGTTTGAACGAGATACCTCTAGCCTGAACTATTTCCTAGCTCAACTTTTGCGCTTGACTGTGGTGAGGTGGGCCCTGCCGTGGGCCAGCAATGTCTGGTGCGACGTCTGACACAGGGGTTTGGTAGGTGGTGGGGAAGCTGAGGTCTGACCGTGATCCTTTGGCTCAGGCAGGGCAGAGGCTGTGCAAGGACCAGTGTGGCATGCTGTGCCTGCCCAGTCTTAAAATGCTAAATACGTAAATAAACGTGAAGCGGAGCCAGAGTCTGAGATGTGGGCCATGGTGCTGCAGGCCAGCGTGAGTCAGCAAGGAGCACTTTATCCCCTGTGGCAGTCCCAGTCGGCCGCTCTGGGGCCTGCAGGGCATCAGCAGCAGGGTCCTTTGCCCTCTGAGTCAATGCTGGCTCCCTGCTGGAGGCTGGCACCCGGCAGTGCCGTTTGCCTGCCCTTTGCTTTACTGTGCCGATGCTGACTTCAGTGTCCTAGCGCTGTAAAAGTGGCTGATGCAGGCACCTGGAGAGGAACAAAGTGCCCTTCCCCATCTGACTGTGGTGACACCTGTGCTGTGAGGTGGCTCCTGCGTGTAATTCAACCCCAAAGCTAGAGCCCTCACTGCCTGGCATTAAAATTTCCACACTGTATTTCAGTGATGAGGTGCCAGGAATTGTCCGGCTGAGGTCACTGTACTCCCTGGGTTTAATTCAGCTTTCTATGGCTGTTTCCATACGGCCTTTGCCTTGTCCTATCCAGACTGGGTGTGTACTATGGCTGCGCTGCTCTGGAGGAAGGTGGTGTGTCTTGCCCAGCTGCTGGCCTGGGAAAGCATGGCACACGACGGGCGCCGAGGCTCCAAATGGCGTGCAGGGCCTTCTTGGCTACCGGGTGCTGCTAGGTCGCAGAGTAAGGGTCAGCGCAGGCCGTCTACAGTCTTCCCGATAAATCTACCCTGGAGGCCAGGAGCAGCGTGAGAGAGCCAGGCGATGCCGGTGCCGCAGGGCCTGGGAGGTTTGTGCTGCTGCTCCAGTGCCACCTGGTGGGACAGCCTAACCAGTGCAGCCTTCCCTCTGAGAAGGCTTTACTGCATGTGCATGGGGAGCGTGCGGGAATGTGGAGGGAAACGGCTTAAGATCAAATAAGAGTGCCCTAAAGTTACAGCATGGATCTAGGCGACCTTACCTGATAGCCCCTTTGCTTGCTTGGTGACTCTGGTTGTTTTCCATTTTTGTGTTTTTTCTTTTCACTCCCGCTGCTCTTTCTTCAAAAGAGGGAGACGAGGTGCATTCACCTCACTGGGCGGAGGTGTAGCCAAACTGAATTCAAGGCTGTTGAGATCTGTGCAATCCTTGGACAGAACAGACAATGAAGCATGAAGGATTGCTTCTGTGGGAAGGTGTTATGTGGCCACAGCTTGTTCATGCAAATCCCACGTGCCTGCTCTAAGAAGCTAAACTTCACAGCCCTGCCTCTGAAACAGGCCAGTGGGCTGGCCCAGGTTTGGAGTCAGATGTGCAGCTGTGGCAAGCAACTGCAGTATTTGGATCTGATTGCCAACAATTTCTGGCCTTGAGACTTGTGGCTCAGACTCAAAAGAGGAAGGGGGTGAAGGTGTGATGTTCCCAGTAATGGCATAAAACAAAGCTGTGAGATAATACATCTGAATGTGTCCTCTGTTGGCTTTGGTTGGATAATTTAATTCTCTTCTGAAGAAACAGTCCCGGGTTAATGGGGATTGTAAAGAGGCAGGTTGGGGCTTCTTGTCTGAAGGTTCACTGGATACTGTTCTTCCTTCTCGTATTTCTTCCCTTATATACCTGGGAGATTTTGTGAGCCTGTCATCACAGGCAAGTACACGACTTTCCCTTTCTGAAGATGAGTTTGAGCTCCCTCAGCTCAGATAGCTTTGGGACATGGTGCGTTCTGTTTAAACCCTCAGCCCTTCCTAAAACTTGGCAAATACAGGTCAGGGGGAAGAATGCACAAACACTTTTGGGGAGCAACCTGTTTTCCTTATCTCTCTTACTTTTCTTTCCTTCTGCCATGTTCTGCATGGTACTGTAACCATAGCATTTTGGATAGCTGCTGGGCTCTGTCAAAATGCTAGAGTGTCACTCTAGGTGGTTTTGTTCACAAAAACACAAAGTGCTGCTGCTGACTCAGGCCTGCCTGTGGTGATGTGCTGCCACCTGCCAGAAATTACTGTGGCTTTGGAGTGCTACCTCCTGTTTTATCCTTCCCACTGCCTGCTCTTGCCTCCCTTTCTCACTCTCCATTCAGTTCTTCCCTGTTTCCCCTTTATCCCTGGATGCTCAAATATCCTTTTCTCTCAGCTTTCACAGCTCCATATAACCCATTTCTTCCTAGGTCTTCTAGTGTATCTGTATGGCATGCTAGTTCACCTTCTGTCATCAGCAGGGGTGACTGCCTTCCAGAAAAGATTTCTCCCAGCAGCTCTGGCCAGTGTTGTCAGCCATGAGTGAGAAGGGCATAGGATGCTTTTCTCTCAGGTTCCAGGAAGTGGCAGTGCTCTCACACTGTTCCCTAGAGCTGGGGGAACTCAGCTCCTGCAGTGAGAACTGCAGCATCCTGCGCCTCTCTTTCCTAGGCAGTTGCTTGCAGCAGGGTACAAAGTGGAATCACTTGTTGCTAGATCCCCTTTAACCAGCCAAATCCCTCAGGAGCTCTCATGGAGCTTTCACTGGCTGTATCCCTTTGATTAGATATCTGCCATCCCTTCCTAACTGCTCATTGTTGGGCCTTGGGGCACCATTTTGCATGCTTCAGTGTCTTTTTGTGCTCTTCCCTTGGCTGCAACGGCTCTGCTCACTCTTTATTACCTCCATGACCTTAATCCCTAGGGGAGGAGCAAGGTGGTGTGGAGAGGGAAGACCAAAAGGGTGCCATGCAATCACTTCTGATGCTCTTCTCACCCAGGTGGCAGGGACAAAAAGCCAAGACTGGGATTAGGCTGTCTTTGAGTGACTTGGAGGACTGCACTAGCTGGAGGTGCCTTGAGACCAGGTGATGGCAGGACTGTCCTATCAGCAGGCAGCTAGGGTCCAGGTAAGATCAGAGCAGAGAGTTTTATGAAAACACAGCATGGCCTGTGTTTGAATAAGGTCTTGTGCGAAGGTCCTGTGGTATCAGTACTCCATTCAAGAAACTGAACAAAACCACACATAAGGCTGAGCAATGATACTTAGTTACATGAGTGACAGTAAGTGGAGAGAATACAATTTGGATAGAGAAATTTCCCCCATCATCTCATTTCTGTCTTTCTGCCTTTCTTGCTCTCTGCTTTGCTTTCCAGAATTCAGCAAGCTGCCTTCCCTGTGTCTGTGCTCAAGGGGGAGACCCCACGACTGGCAGAACGGTAGAGGTGTTCTCCCTGGAGGACTGCTCTTGTACCAAAGGTTGCCCCACTGGCAGTCCAGCTGGCTGGGGGAGCTGAACCCTGCTCAGAGGATGAGTGCTACATCAGCAACAACCTTCACACTGCTGGCTACAGAACCTCAAGTTGTGCTCTTAGCACCTGTCTCCTGACCAACCTCCACCTGATAGAGGCTTTGGACAAATAATCTAAGAAAGATCATACTGATGTCAGTCCCTAAAGAATAAAAACAGGACAAGGTATTCTCCTTTAATGCTTTGCCCCTTTCCCAATGTTATCAGAATAGGAACTTGACAAGTAGGGTATGGTTACTTTCTGCATGCGCATTGCTTCATTATCCATTTCCCTGAAGAGCATTGCTTACCTACACAGGACTCTGTCCTTTTGTCACTCTGCTACTCAGTCTCATCCTTCTGTAGTTCTTTGCAACTGCCTCTTGAATAACTGCCCTGAATAACTTGGTATCTTTAGCAGATTTTGTCATATCATTCCTCTTTGCCACGTTGTTTAAGGAAATGTTAGTGTGTGTTCTATCAAAACCTGGAAGAGTTCTGTAGGTGCTCTCCCTCCACCGAGGGAACTGACCAGTAATTCCTACCCACCTTTCCTATCTGCTTACCATGAAAAGTTCTGCCTTCTTATCCCATGGCTGCCCACTTTCCTTAGAAGTGTTTGCTGAGGAGCTTCACAAGTAGGTAGATTATTCTGATACATGTGATTACTGACCCCTTCAAAGAACTACAAGAGGCAAGATTTCCTTACAAGAATTATATTGAGTCTTCCCAAGTACATCATACTTATACATGTGTCCATTAATTATATTCTTGGCCACTACAGATGTCAAACCTTAAACTTCTTAAATCTCCCTAGACTTCTCCCCTCCCTCCTTTTTAATATAGTCCTTGCCATCCTGTAATTCACTGATTAAAAGGCAGTTTAAGGCAAGAGGCTCCCCACTGCTTTTAGCAACTGTTTCACCCCTGAGTTTCTTGGGAACCCCTGGGACTATTTTGCCCAGACCTACTCATTCCATACCTTTTGCACAATCACTTTCATTTTGGACAGGTCCTTTGGTTTAGTCCCCCACAAAACAGGGTTCTTGCGTGGGAATTTCTTCAATTTCTCTCACTGTTACAAATAATTAATTTAGCTTTGTTTCAACATCCTTTGTTTTCTCTGACTGCTTCTTTTATACCCTGCTCTTCAGTTGTCCTCAAAGCTTGCGAAAAGGTTTCTGCTTTCAGTATCCATAGGAAAGTATTTATTACCAGTTCTGATGACTTCTGCTAGTTGTTTTTCAGATTCTTTTTTTGCTTTTGCTTTGTTTTGGTTTTACACTTAATGGAGGTAATAATAATTTTAATTTTCCTCATTTGGATGCAAGGTCAGCTTGTTGAAGAATTCATGCTGATAATCCCTTTGGCTCGACAATTTAGCCATGTTAGCTTCCTTTTGCCTTTTGTTAGATCTTCTAAAGAGGTACTAGGTATTGGCTGCCAATGGGATGTCCCTGTGTAACCTCCATGCCACCTGTGGTGACTGGATTCCCTCAGCTGCCCATCTCCATTCTGACTGGCTTGTAACAAGTGTCTCACTTCCCTGCAGCTTCCACCACAGCTGTGCTCAACCTCAAAAGGGGATTTTTTGGGAATGTGTGCAGTCAAAGCTTTAGGATTCAAGTCCTTCTCTTTGCTTATGAATTTGATTTTTAACTCAACTGGTTCAGCTTGATTTTTCAAAAGAAGTAAGGCATATGCAATGGTGCTGTCTCCTCTGCTGAACTGGGTGAAACTGTCTGTGAGATGAAAGACTTGCAGATACTACCTTACTCAAACTTCATTGACAATTAAGGGAGAAAGAACATTAGTGCCACCATTTGGCTGGCTGACTCAAACAGAAGGCAGCAGGCACAGCTTGCAGAGCAACCACCTAAAGGCAGCAGCTGGAGCATGAGTAAGGAGGGAAAGCAGGACTGTTGTGGTGAGCAAACATATGAGCCCTGGGAAGGAGCTGAGGCTTGCGACACATGTGGGAGTTAAGAGCATGGGACATAGTTGGCAGGGCTGAGTGGGGTTGAGATGAAAGATGTCTGTGAGGAAACACAGAGGACAAGGGTGTACTGTATGGGATGGGCAGAACACAGGTGGAGGGAGAAGGGAGGAACTGAGGAACAACAGTAGGAATGCAAGGAAACAAAGTGTGAGTTTTGGGGGTTTTTTTAAGCAAGTTTTTGTTTCCCTACCACCCCCACCCCCTGTTTTCAGCTCTGCAACTAACTGCTGGGTTCGATTCTCCCTATCTCCTACCTACTCACATGCCATCAGTACATATGAAATTCAAAGCACAAATTTTACCCTCAGGAATATCACCTCACTGTTGTTGCACAAAAGCCCAGCACTGTATCCTATGGAAGTACGGTTCAGGGTTGAATTTTCACAGCAACCAACAATTCTGATGGCTGAGAACGAAGAATTAAGCTGTCTCCTGATGTTTGAGCACAATTTAGTGTATTCTAATAAAATAAGCAGCTAGATCCTGAATTTGCATTTGAAATGCCTCAGCTATGTTTGGAGATGTATTTCAACAGGAAAAAGCTCATGAAGATACACTGTGACTTCCTTCTCTGTCTGCTGATTGTATTTCCCGTTTCTTCACAGTGGAAACTTTGAAACCCTGTCAGGAAGTCAGCCTTTCCCCATGAGACTGTGAGTCTGTTGTGGCTTGCTTGGCCAGGGATAGGAGGGAAGCATGCAGAGGATTACTCTGACTGAAATCTCAGCGTGAAATTTGAGGCCATAACTAGGTTTCAGCAAACACTTAGGGAGGCTTAATTCCACTGAGAGGGCCAAGCCTGAAGACAAAGGAAAGTGCTGGAAGGATGTTGGAAAGAAAAGCAGGCAGCATGCATCTTCTCAAGAGACCAGACTTCTGTCCTGCAGCTGCTCTTCTTGTATAAAAGTCATCCTCTTTGCACTCAATACACAAAGGAGAAGTGAAGCCAGCTCAGTGCACACAAGGTATGAGGCTCCTTGGTGAAAATATCCAGCTACATATGCCCCATTCTTTTTAGGGGCAGTTCTTAATAATCTGTGTTCAGATGTCCACCATATTCTCCCCCGTGCCACATTGTTTTCTTCTGCTGTCTGATGTTTGTTCTTCCTTGCACTGTCATATCTCACCTCCAACTCTGCCCTGTTTACCCTCTGTGCTAGCTCCCTGGGTGTGTCCTGCTAGCGTCTTATTCTAGTCTGCCTTGAGGAGATTCTAGCTAACCAAACTAATCAAGCTAAGCTTCATCCTTCTTGCTTCTGGTTGTTTTGGAGACCTTATTGTGGCTTTTCGATACTCAGAGGGGGCTTATAAGAAAGATGGATAGAGACTTTTTACCAGCACAGGACAAGGGGCAAAGGTTCTAAACTGAAAGAAGCTACATCTAGAT
The DNA here is from genome assembly GCA_008921705.1 of Burhinus oedicnemus. Lineage (NCBI taxonomy): Eukaryota > Metazoa > Chordata > Aves > Charadriiformes > Burhinidae > Burhinus > Burhinus oedicnemus. The sequence continues at coordinate 6,710 of VFFE01000565.1, read as the reverse complement.
TAGATGTAAGGAAGAAATTCTTTACGATGAGGGTGGTGAGACACTGAAATAAGTTGCCCAGAAAAGTTACGGATGCCCCATCCCTGGAAGTGTTCAAGGCCAGATTGGATGTGGCTTTGAGTAACCTGGTCTAGTGAAAGATGTCCCCACCCATGGCAGGGGGGCTGGACTAGAAGATCTTTAAAGGTCCCTTCCAACCCAAACCGTTCTATGATTCCTGAGTCTGATGAGACTGAACACTTCTCACCCTTTTTCTCCAGGGTATCCTGACCCATTGGCATTTCTTCTCAGAAGTCCTTCTGATTCAGCATGTATCTCAGGAGCCATTTCCTTTAATTGTCTCCTTTCAACATCTGCCCCAGCTTGAAATCAGACTAAATAGTAGTCTCACATTTTCCCCAAGGCAATATCAGAGGCCTTTAGCAAAAAGCAGAAAAGGGAGATAAATGACAGCGTTGGAGCAAAAAATACAAACCAGCCCTTTTCAGCCTCAGAAATTGAGCCTGACTTCTTGGAGCAAGCACTCCTCTGAACTTCTACAGGCTGTAAATCAGATTGTGATAGGTCTCTCTGTGCGCTCTTCACAATAACCTCTCAAATCATCAACACCCTTTTTTTTCATTCCACTTGGCTTGTTCTTCTCCTTGACCCTGGCCTCATCCTTCTCTGTTTCTCCTTGGATATATCAAACTTCTGATTATTTATTTTCCTCTGCCTAAGGCTGTAACTCCTCAGTTTCACTTCTACTGGAACAGTTCCTTGTTTGAGATTTGTTCTAGTGCTAGCTGTCAACTAGGGCTGACTTCCAAGGATGAGACATAACATGCGATACTTGATGTAGCAAATGCAGCTTAACCACAAGAGACAAGTGAAGGCAGAATGCATTTTGTATTGGGCTATGCTGCAGGTTAAACTGGGCTAAGACCCATCATAGCTGCAAACCTAAGAGCAATGGTAGAATTACTAATAAAGAAAGGCATGAAGATAAGGGAAGGAGAGAGAGTTAAAAAAGAAGGGTGAAAAAAGAAAAAACTGAGATCTTGAAAAAGAAACCTATCAGCTGAGAATCTGGTATGGGGAAAGAGTAGTGCAACTTCCTTTTCAGTTGTTAGGTTCTCATTTTTCTTTTCTCTCTCAGAAGTTTCCATAGTGCTGGGGCTGATTTCCTGGGCTAAGAAACTGAAAATCTGTTCAGAGCATTTCTGAGCTTCCAGGAATTCTCAGGTTATTGTCAGTGCTTCCAATGTTCAGCACAGCCTTCTTTGACAGAGGATGAATGAGCAGGCTCAGTAACTTATTGGTGTATCCCTCTGGAATCAGGGACCAAAAAGGCCCGCCTTTTACATAGCAGAACTAAGAACAGGAATCAGTGATCACACTGTGATTAAATGGCATCAGAAATCACCTATGCTGAGGTGAAGTTCAAGAATGCACCACCGGCTGCAGTGGTTGAAGGTAAGGAATGGGTGGGTTATTCAGGGGAAGGGGACTTGGGGGGAGGGGGGCTGAAGAACAGGGAATGGAGGCTTTTCCTTCTGTGACTCTGGTTCCTACCTGGTCTTGACAAATTGGTGAGAAAAAGGGGTTGTCTACCATTACATGAACAGGAGACTGGAGGAGGTTAAGAGGGTCAAGCAAGAGGAGAGGTGGGAATCTTTAGGTGGCTGGAGTTGCAACATGAACAAAGATGACTACCAGGAGCACAAACAGGTTTCAAGTGAGCATTCAGTAACAAACGTATTTGGGATCCCTTGCAACACCAACAGTGGCGAATGGTAGAAGGTCCAGGATAGGTGCTTAGCCCTGGTATGATGCAGGCAGTAGCTGCCTCTCTATATGTTACCTAGTCTTGGATGTGAAAGTCATTTTTTGACAAATACGGAGTATCAACAATAGAGATTATTGTTTATTACAAACAATCTGGTCTGTGACGAAGGTGGAGAGTCTCCCAGGGCAGTAAATGGCTGCAAACAAACCCAAGCCCTGGCTGCTATTGGTCTTTCCTCTGAGAGAGCGAGGCTACAGATTCCTACTTATGGAGAGAGCAGGAGTAGAGAGCCAACATACCTCCTTACAGTAGAGCAGTCAGTTGCCCTCTGCAGCTTCGTGAGAGGTGGCACTGGCTGCAGAAACTTATAGCCCCGTTGTCCCTGGTTGATTGAGAAACGGTCTTTGGAGAAGAGAGACCCAAACGTTAAAAGGAATAATGGGCTTAAATAAAACACCCTAAAATACACAGAGGAGTAATTATTTATGATCTGGAGGACGATCCAATTCTGTGATTGGTGTCTATCACTCCTGAAAAATAATTAACACACCAAACAAACACATTTTTATTGCTATTAAAAATCACGGTTGTAAAATGGTGCCTTTACTAGGCTTTGTGCAAATTTAAGACATGTTCTGATCAGTATGTATTCTGTAGTCATTATGCCACAAGTAGGAACACACAGAGATGTTCCATATATGGCTCATTGCTTCCACCCATTGATATAGGATCCTACACAACAGCAGGTTCCAGAGGAGTGAAAGTATGTGTGTGTAGATTAATGAATGAATAAATAAATAATTATTATTGCTGCTAAGGATATTAAATTGCCTATTTACCACTTCACCTCAGTTTTACAATCCCAAACAGAGCAGGTATCAGCTCCAGGTTATTCCTTGCCTGCTCTGAGGCATGAGTCATGGAAATGAAGAATGTATGTACTCCTCACTAGCTGGAAAGCTTACTGGTTTTTGATGCACCAAGATTAGCTGGTTTTGGGTACAGCTAGCATTTCCATCATGGTGAGGTGGGGGTGGTGGAAGTTCCCCATTGTGTTCCCAATGACCTGTTCCAAAGACACTTGATCCAGCTATGTTTGCTTGAGTTGCTGATGGCAGGTTCATGCTATAGGTTTGGGTGTGTGCTTGAGGGACTCCTGCTGCTCTGTCGTCCTTCTGAGTGGTTACTCTGGCCACGCAGACTCCATGTTGGTAATGGCCAAGCTCACAAGGATTTTCCCATTCTGCAGCCTCTTCTAGTAGGGCTCTAGAGATAACAAAATTGGCAACTATTGGAAAATAGAGAGAAGGCAGCAGCTACTCAAACAACATACAGTCTGTGGCAGGAGGTAGCAGAGACTACCAGGGTGGGTTTCACACCACAGTGCAATTAGGGTTCCTGTATTTCCAACCAGGATTTCCCAGGTAGAAACACAGGCATCTGTGCTGCACAGAACTTATTGCATGTGCCTAGAAGATGTTGGATTACATGCTGAATAACCAACATATACTGATCAGGTCTGTTGTGTTGTGATCATGCTGGACACATTTCAAGCATGCAGACCAACTCTAGGAAGCATTTTGCAGGGACAGTAACCCACTGAGCATGCACAAAATCTACTGCGCTTCAGTTGTGTTGGTGAAGTGCATACATACTGGCAGTGCTCTCTGTGCCACCTGGGTGTGAGTGTAGGATGCACAGATCTGGCTGGGCACAGGTTGAATAGTCAATCTGTGCACATGCAGCACATTAAAAAAATCGTTTGGACTGGGCAGATCTGTTTTCTGAAATAGGTGGCTGGACTCCAGATCATGATCCAGGTCCTTGTTTTCACTACAGACAAAAGCTCTGGCTAGAAAAACATGATGTGGATAGGGAAATCTGATCTTGTCTGTCTATGAATGTTTTCTCTTCTGATAATGAAAGATGATGCTTTTTGCCCTGCTATAACAGCCTCACCCAGGCTTTTGGAAGTACTCAGAGAGCTTCCCCAAAGATCAGGTTTCTGGAAGTCTTGCTTACTAGGCATGGCTGGCAGGCGCACATGGCTGCTTGCAGACTTGGGAATTTCATGCTGAACAATGAATGAGGTCTCTCTAAAGCTTGTCATTAATATCAGTCTCTTAAAATTTCTTTACTCCTGTTCTGCAGTGAATGCTGTTGTCTCTTTACTCTCCTGTTTGCCCTGGCTTGTGTACCTATCACAACATAGAACAGTCTCCTAACAAGTGTTTGCTTCTCCTTCCCTGTGACCCATTCTCTTGCCTGCTACCAAACCTCCTCAGTACTGCCAGTGTCCCTCTAGTCAAAAAGTCAGGCCCTAGAAAGTCTGAATCTGAGTGGCATACTTTACTCAGGCTGCTGGATGCAGCCCTCCATTCTCCCCAGGCATCCAGCCTAGCACAGCCTAGTTTTACTACTTCAAATCTCTGAACCTTGGCTTGGAAAGCAGAGATGGAAGGGGGAAAACCCATTTTTTTTTTCTCTTCCAGTGATTCTGTGCCATCATCGCTTTGCACATTTTTTTTTCCTACCCTCATTCAGCTTACACCAACCTTCTACACAGAAAGTCCAAAAAGCTAAGAAGGCATAGAAAGTTTTCTGGGGAGAAGTCAACATGAAATCTTTATGTGAATGTCTCAAGTATCATGGATAGAGCAATGTTGTATTTGGCAGCTCTGGACTCAATCTAGAAAGACACATTTTCACTCCAGATTTTGAGGCCATGTGACGGCCTCACCCCCAAACACCAGCAATTAGCACTGCTAGTTCACCAGTGGGGCTGGGGCTGTGAACAGTGTCACTGAACCAGACCTCCAGAAACCACAGAAGTGCCCTGCTCTCTCCCAAACTGTGTAACTTCCACATCAGAACTGAAATTGCATTTTTTTTGAGCAGCCCTCCCTTGATTTGTACATCCATGGTATGTGGGCTGACTGAAGCATAGTTGACTGTGCTGTTGTGTTTGGTGTGTTCCTTCACTTGTAGTACCTCCTGAGACAAAGAAGCATGAGCACCATCCCCAGAAATACCCTCCTTGGCTCCCGTGGCTGATCTCACTGCTGCTTCTCTTGGTGTGCATTGCCCTTGTTATTGCTCTCCTTGGTGAGTATGTGCAGGCTGGTTACAGGAGAGAGGTCTGGGAGAAAAGCAGAGAAATCAGAGCCTAGAGGGGAACATCTTCCAACCAGAAGGGAGCTTTACTTGGGCTCGGAAAACCCGAGTGTTGAATATTTGAATGGTATGTTTAGGGAAAAAAATCTTTCCCGACTACTTAAACATTGGGAATTTAGGGGTACAGTTGACACAAACCTCTCTTGCAGGCTAGCCAAACCAGATATTTTGTCCAACTGGTATGCAGGAGCTAGGACTACCACAGCATTATGCCAGATGGTTCTGTTGTACACATCCTCTTTCTTAGAGTGATGGAAACAGGTGGGAAGCAACTTCTGGAGGTCTCTAATGCCCTACTTGAAGCACGGCTATCTTCAGAGTTTCAGGGTTGCTTGGGCTTTCTATAATATCTCAGGCTTTGCTGTCCTGACTTTGTGTATGTCTGCATACATACCCCAAATCTTCCACTGTTTACCCTGAGGCCTTTTCAGTGTCCCCAGATTGCACGTCCCCATCTTGCATGGCCTCTTTGGAACCGTGGAACAATTCTCTACCTGCATATGACACAAAAAGAACTTAATTACATTCAGCAGAGGGGAAAAAGCCCGGAGATGGCAGCACAAGAGTCTATGCAGGCAGCTGGACCTGCACTTGAGCTCTTTAAGGTGCTTTGACATTCTCCATGTCCTAATGGAAAAAACCAGCTTTATACGGTTAGTCATGGCATCTCCAGGATTAACTGCACGGTGTAAACTCTCTCATCTTTCTAGTGTTCACTGCATTCTACTAGAATAATTCATGGAAAGTGATTCTTGCACGTGAAGTTTGTGGAGATTGCGATGACTTTCATTCTTATTTTCTGCTAAGGGTCATTCATGGCACGTTTGCACAAATTGTCACTAAAGATGATGGATTCTGGAAGAAGGCATGTTGTCAGGCCCTTCTTGATGTCATTAGTTCCCAAGTCCTAGAAGCTTGTATTGTGTTGTTCCCAAATACGTAACTTTTCACAATACTCTGTTAAATGCTTGGGAAGGTTCAGGGTAGCCTGTTAGAGTCTAGTACTGTCTGGCCATGTTCTCTTGGTTACTCCACACATGGAAGGTTTAATCTTTAATGGCAAATTTACTTATCCAAGTTAATTGATGTTACATAGGATTTTGATTTAGCAGAGTAATACAACAATGCATTTAAATGAAAACACAAGTACAAATTGCACTTAGCAGAGGGTAGCAATTGCAATGCAATGCAATGCTGTCCAATGCTCTCTAGTGCCATGGTCTCTCTTTCCACAAAGGTACATAATGGCATACCTTGAGTGAATCTAATATATAAGAGCACAGGCAGGTTAACAAAAGTTTTGCTAGCTGTTCCACTCACTGGACTCTACTCCCTCCATTTGGTGCCAAGAATGGAATGTGAGTTTCTGTGCTGTGAAGACAGCTCTTGTAGGGCACAAGGTTATCTGGATCCACCTTGTAGCACGAATATGATGTGCTTGCTTGCTGTGGGTGGGCTGGAGCATTGGCTTGACTGTGGGGCATTGGCACTGCATGCAACCCCCTGAAGAGCTCCTCACTGGGAAACCCAATAAGAGAGTCCCTATGAGGTCTGGAATTCACAGCAAGTATCTAAGGTAGTACATACAAGGCTGTATTTGCTTGTTGACTTTATTGGATGAGCTTTTCAGCCTGATATATTCTACACAGAGATATATTCAGAGTATAATATGCAGAGCTCATAGATATAGATATGTAGCCTTAAAGCATGTAGCCTCATGATTTGACAGAATAAGTCTGTGGTTTTTAATCTGTCATGTGAATTTCTG